>PVKE010003351.1:0-73080 GCA_004027555.1 Craseonycteris thonglongyai | reverse complement strand
TGAACATGCGGGTACAAACATCTTTAAAGATCAAGGTTTTCAAGTTTTTTGGGTAGATGCCCAGTAGAGGGATGGCTGGGTCATATGGTAATTCCATTCGTAATTTTTTGAGGAATCTCCATACAGCCTTCCATAGTGGCTGTACCAGTTTACATTCCCACCAGCAGTGTATGAGGGTTCCTTTTTGTCCACAGCCTCAAAGGAGACTTTTCAAGCTTTTCCATCTCTGGTGTATCTTCTTGGTAAGGGGATTTGGAAGAAAAGGCAGCTCCCTGCCATGGAATACCATTATTGGAACAAATAATTTACAATAGAAATGTGTTTAATGAGATAAGAGCCATTTTAAATGTAGTGTGCTGTACCCTTGGCAAAGAATCTTAAAGATGACTCAGAGGTTTTTGAGACACTGCCATATAATTAAAGAAAGCCAACTTAAAGATCTAACATTTAACATTATTCTTTACAGTTTTACTCTGGGACTGGAAAATACATAGTTGCAAAAATAACTTCATTCAATTAGAGTGAGAAATGTATCAGACACTCATACATTTTACAAATTGCTATTTGTAAGAATAGTCCACTATGTGTGACCAAGAAACTTAATTTAGGGACACTGCTTCATCCTTCTCCGTTTTCATCAGCAAGAATTCACTGAGGATGTGCCTTGTGCTGGGCGTTAAGAAGGCCCCAGAAGGAATGTAACATTCAGGACACAACCTCAAGGGGCTTGTAGTCTAGCTGGGGAAAGAAGACACGTATACAAAAATAGTTAACCATGTATATCAAGTAGTATGGAATGGAGTATTCTCAAAATGTGAAAAATGAAATATGTTTTAGGATATAAGGCAAGGAGACACAAGGGAATGTATACATCAAGGAGGGAATTTATTCATTCATGCATTTGTTCATGTATTTACTAATTTTTTATAAAGCACCTACTATGTTGCAGCCACCAATTTGGGTGTTGGTAATAGAGCAAGGAAAAAACAGACCAGATCCCTGTCCTTACAGAGTTTATCTTCTCTTGAGGTTAGACGAACGAGGAGCAGTAGAGAAGTAAATAGACAAGGTGATTTTAAGGAGTGATAAGCTTCACAAGGAAATGAAACAATGTGAGGGGACACACTAGTGTGCACCCACGTGCACTTGCACGCTCGCTCACACACTCATGAGGCAGCTTTAGAAAGGGTAGTCAGGAATGGCTTCTCTGAGAAGCTGGCCAGAGCTCAGGTCTGGATAAGCCAGGGAGTCCGCAGAAGGGGTGGCATGCTGTCCGTGCCTGGAGCTCTAAAAGATATAGTTTGGAGGATGGGAAAGGAACAGACATTATGGAGCATTTCAGATAATCTTAGCTCCTTTCCCCCCAAGGTGTGCAAGAGCAGTGTTCTGCATGAGGTAAGAAGTCAGTAAATACTCCTCGAGTGAATCAATGAATGGCATTGGCAGCTAGAAGGTTGGTAGCTGTGTACAGGTGAGAGGTTTTTTGCATCATCCAGTAAGATCATTCTGAGATGAAAGATGCCAACACGCTCAGTGCCCGGTTGGCAGCCATAGCACTGGAGACGTGTTTATTTAACATTGACTTACACAGTACTTGTGACATGGCAGGCATGTCTTGAGTGCTTCACAAATATTAACTTATTTAATCTTTGTAACTCTTCAAGGTAGATTCTCTTCTTACTCCCCTCTAACAGATGGAGGAATCAAGGCAGAGAGTCATTTACTCATGGTCACGTGGCTGAATTCTAGCCTTTACCCATCATGTCTCCTTTCCACGAGAGGAGCGAGCACTCATGTTGCTCAGAACGGTTCAGAGCAGCCTCATCCTGCACTGGTAGAAGCAGAATAGGGACCTTCTCAGTCGGTTAAGTGGTCTAGAACTGTGCTGCCCAAAATAACTTTCTACAAGAACAGAAATGTTCTCTAGCCATGCTGTTCAAATACAGTAGCTCCTAGCCTGGGCCTTTTGAACACTTGAAATGTTGCTAAGTGTGACTGAGGAACTGAGTTTTCAAATTTTATTTAACTTTAATTAATTTCAGTATAAATTTCAACACGGAAGCAATATAGCATGTTTCTGTTAAGCATAACTTTGTTGTTTTAGTAGGACTGATCTTTTACTAAATACAGCAACCATTGCATTATATGAGACATTGTAATGCAGTAGATATGTTAGGGACATAGATTATTTCTAGTATCTCATTAATAATTTTCAATATTCCATGTTGAAGTAACAATATTTTGGATATATTGGGTTCAATATAAAATATTTTAAACCTGAGTATCACTTGTTTATTTTTTGTTGTTTAAAATGTGCCTACTAGGACATTTAAAACTATAACTGTGGCTTGAATTCTGTGACTATGGGACAGCTGGGGCCTAAGTTTCACCCTCATCCACTGGAAAGAGGCAGGAACAGAGAGGAAGTACCCAGTGTGTTTTGGCGGACGTTGCTCCCTCATCCTGATGACCAGGAGCCCCGGGTCCTCCCCATCCTCATTCCAGTCCCCGGGGACCATCTGTTGACCACGGGCTATTGTAACCTAGGTTTCACAGCTAGAGCGCCACGAGATAGAGGTTTGTAGGGACTCATACATTGCACGCGAGTCTCGTGTTGCTCAAAAGCTATGGATTTGGTTGGAATTGGGGGAATCTCTGAACCAGATCCTGCTCAGTCCTTCTGCCCTTGCCTATGTCTTGGCAAGGCCTGAGGCCTGCCTTGCCATAGGCAGGAAGCAGCTGTTCACTCCTCCCCGTGCTTGAGGCCTAAACCCTGCACCTGGACCCAGAGGTGCCCAGGAGTGGGGATGAGATGCCCGTGCTTGCTCCAGAGAGCCCGCAGAGCCATGGAGCAGCCTTCCCAAACCGCAAAGCCTACTGCAATGCAGGCGGCAGCAAATGGCCCCATCAGTGCCAAGCCCTGGCTCAGTCCTCATCTTTACGTGACATCTGTGTCCCCCCAGAGCTCCACGTGCCACTGCCTCTCTGTTGGCCTTGGTTTCAAAGACAGGTGTGGGTGTATGTGGACAGGCGAGGCTCTGCAATGACAGAATTAACTGAAGCCCACTCTCCTCGGGTCAGTCGGGTGGAGAAGCAGGTAGTGCCCACTTTGCCAGCACAGAGCCCTGACTCTGTGTTGGGCTTCGGTTTACCCAGGCCCTGACTGTCTGTGTATTCCACTTCCCTCCCCCTTGAGATTCCTTCCAGTCACTGCTCAGGTGGCCACAGTTCTCAGAGACATGTAATTAGTCATTTTTAGCCCAAGTTGCACATTGGAATCACCTGAGAGCTGTACTTCTAATACATTGGAAAATACTGATGCCTGGTCCTCACCCCAAAGAAGCTGATGTCACTGCTCTGGGGTGTAGCTTGGTGTTTTAGGTTTTAAAAACTCAAGTTCTCATAGAGGAATGAATACATTACATGGACCTTTCTCAGAATGTGTCAGAATTTCAGGGAATGGGGGTATTGTGTGCTTATGGAAAATTCAGATTTTGGGGACTTCTTCAGAAATCTGAAGCCTTTGGGATCAGAATAGATTCAAATGCATTTTTAACAAATGGCCTCAGTAAACCTTAGACACATTATGATTTCAGTATTATTACAGTAATCATTTAGAGCTTCTGATTATATGGGTTAGTTTGTTATCCTTGTGTTTATTAAGAGAGCCAAAAAAAAAGAGGTTTAAGTTCAAGGGAAGTGATCTCTAATGGTAACTTTTCTGAATCTTCCAAGGGGAGGTCTTTTGGGGATGAGAGAAGTCTTCCAGAAGCCCCTGAACAGATGATATGGAGGCGACTGCACATTCCTTAAATTGGGATAATGTTAATGAGTTATTCACGGTGGGGGATACTACCTCTGTGCAGAGGTAAAGTATGTAGCACATGTTGCTGAGCTGCCAAGCCTCCAGAGGTCATTGTCTCCTTCCCAGGCTGAGGATTGCTGGGTGCTTCTGCCGTGAAATGCTAGGGTTGTGTTTCCCAGCATTGACGCGGTGCCTCCTGGGAATCTCTTTATGCATAGCTATTACTGGGGCTTGTGTTCCATGAATCACTCAGCTTACAAGGCAGCAGACCAGAGCCACCCTCTCTGCCAGAACTGAGCCAGCCATGTGTGGCCTTGTGTTCCAGCTCATCCAATGCAATGTAATGTTTTCCTTAGAATTAGCAGCCGCTGTTGAATTTGATTTGCTGGTATTTTGAGGATTTTTGCATTTGTGTTCATCATGTGTCCTATAATTTTCTTTTTTTGTGATGTCCTTATCTGGCTTTGGTATCAGGGCAGTGGTAGTCTCATGAGATGAGTTTGGAAGTATTCCCTCCCTGTTAAATTTTTGGAAGAGTTTGAGAAGGATTGGTGTTAACTTTTCTTTAAATGTTTGGTAGTATTCACCCGTGAGGACATCTGGTCCTGGCCTTTTCTTTGTTGGGAGATTTTTGACTTTGATTCAGTCTCCTTATCATGGGTCTGCCCAGGTTTTGTGTTTCTTCATTATTCAGCCTTGGGAGGTTGTACATTTCTAGGAATTTATCCATTTCTTCTAGGTTATCTAGTTTGTTAGTGTATAATTGTTTATAGTAGTCTCTTATGATCCTGTGTATTTTTGTTTTATCACTTTTAATGTCTCCTATTTTATTTATGATTTTATTTATTTGAGTCTTTCTTACACCCCCTTCCCCACCCCTACCTCCGGGCTAGTCTAGCTAAAGGTTTGTCAATTTTGTGGAAACTGGGATGGCTCAGTGGGTTAAGCGCTCCCTTTGCAGCCCCGGGCACCAAGTATCGAAACCCAGCCCCGGCCCGTGCAGACCCATATGCTGAACTGGGTTGTGCTTCCCATGTGGGAGGCCCCCAGTTCGGTTCTCACGCCCGGTTTGGCCTCTGGCTCGAGGGGGTGTGCCTCCCGTGCAGGAGACCCTGGCCTGGTTCCCACCCTGCATGGCCCCCACCCACCTGTGTGGAACAAAACCATGTTGAAAACTGGTAATGTCCAACTATGGAGACTGCTCTGGGCCCTCCCCCTTCTCTCTCTCTCTGTCTCACTCTGTCTCTGTCAAAAACAATAAAATAAATCTTTAAAAAAAGGTTTGTCAATTTTGTTTATCTTTAAACAAAGAAACTCAGTTTCTTTTTTTATAATAACATTTTTTTCAAATACAGTTTACATACAATACTATGTTAGTTTCAGGTGTACAACATAGTGATTAGACACTGATGTACCTTAGGAAGTGATCACTCCCATAAGTGTAGTACCCATCTGACCTCATACAAAGTTATTATAATATTATTGATTATATTTCCTATGCTGTGCTTTATGTCCCCATAATTGGTTTTATTACCAGCAATTTGTACTTTGTCATTCTTTCCCCTATTTCACCCACCTCCTCCCCACCCTCCCGCCCCCAATATGGCAGCCATCAAAATGTTCTTTGTACCTATGAGTTTGTTTCTGTTTTGTTTGTCATTTATTTTGGTTTTTATATTCCAAATATGATTTCATTTATATTCCATATAAATGAAATCATATTTGTCTTTCTCTGACTGACTTATTTCACTTAGCATAATATTTTCTAGGTTCATCCATGTTGTCTCATGGCAAGATTACGTTCTTTTTATGGCTGAATAATATTCCATTGTATATTTGTACCACCTCTTTATCCATTCATCTGTCGACGGACACTTAGATTGCTTCCATATCTTGATTGATTGTTGTAAATAATGCTGCAATGAACATAAGGATATATGTGTTTTTTTTGAATTAGTGTTTTGGGTCTCTTCGAATAAATATTCAGAAGTGGAATTGCTAGGTCAGATGGTAGTTTTATTTTTCTTTCTTGGAAGAGTCTCCATACTGTTTTCCATTGTGGCTGCACCAATGTATAATCCCATCAATATTGCATGTGGATTTCCTTTTCTCTAAACCCTCCCCCAACACTTGTTAATTTATTGATGATGGCCATTCTGATAGGTATGAGGTGATAGCTCACTGTGGTTTTAATTTGTGTGTCTCTGATGATTAATGATGTTGAGCATCTTTTCATATGCCTACTGGCCATCAGTATATCCTCTTTAGAGAAATGTCTGTTCAGGTCCTTTGTCCATTTTTAAATCTGATCTGTGTGTGTGTTATGAGTTCCTTATGTATTTTGGATATTAACGCCTTATCAGATGTATTTGAGAATTTCTTCCCATTCAGCAGGTTATCTTTTTATTTTGTTGATAGATTCTTTTGCTGTGAAAAAAAACTTTTTAGTTTGATATAGTCCCATTTGTTGCTTTGTTTTTCTTGCCCGAGGAGATATAGCCAAAAAATATATATTGCTAAGAGTGATGTCAGAGAGTTTACTGCCTATGTTTCTTATAGGAGTTTCATGGCTTCTGGTCTTACATTTAAGTCTTTAATCCATTTTGAGTTTATTCTTGAATGTAGTGTAAGAAAATGATCTAGTTTCATTGTGTTGCATGTATCTGTCCAGTTTCCTCAACACCATTTATTGAAGAGCCCGTCTTTACACTATTGTATATTCTTGCCTCTTTTGTCATAGGTTAATTGACCATATGGGGTGGGTTTATGTCTGGGTTCTCTATTCTGTTCCATTGATCTTTGTGTCAGTTTTCTGTGTGAAATGCTTCTCTTATTCTAGTTAACTCCTCCTCATCGTCTTCCTCGGGAAAGTCTTCTTGGACCCCACAGCTGACAAAGCTCTTATTTCCTCCTCTTCAGAGCCCTTCATGTACAATTTTTACTCACCAGTGTGAGTTTTGGCTGAGTGTCTTTCCTTTAGACTATTAGGTTCATGATGGCAGGGTCCCTTTTTATATCTAAGCCTAGCACAAATCTTGGAAAGCAATAGTCACTCAATAAATCTTTGTGGAATGAATAAGTAAATTGTGGGGACATAGACATGAATGACACACTTTCTACCCTCAGTGAGTTCATAGGCAAGAGACTGAGGAGAAAACTGGTGACTGCAGTAGAGGATATGGGCGGTGCTTTGATTCTAGTCTGCTTGGACTCTTTCCGGAGACCCCTCAGAGGAGCAACAGATGAAAGACAGTCAGGGAAGGCTAAGAGCTGTCACCTCATCTGTGTCCGAATGGCTTAATTTTTCACTAGAAGAAACAAAGAAGAGAAATGGAAAAGGAAACAAGGCCTAAAAACAAATCCAACCTCCCTATGTAGTTGAGATAGCATTTAAAACAATCTAGAATGGCAACTTAAAATAACAGACGTGGCTGCTCCTGGAGTGAATGTGTCAAGGAGATCCACATACTTAGAAAGGTCTGTCAGCACAGAGCACACAGAGATGCCAAGGTACTGCTAGAAGGTTCTTGCTGGGGTGGAGCCCGAACCACGTGGGCAACTGTTCTTATTTGACACTGTTTCTTTCCAACAATAAAGGAAATACTTTATTGATAAGTTCCCATTTTTTTTTTAATTTTTATTAAATTTATTGGGATGACATTGCTTAGTAAAATTACATAGGGTTCAAATATGCATTTCTATAATATACCATCTATATATTGCAATGTGTGCTCACCACCCAGAGTCAGTTCTCCTTTTATCACCGTATATTTGTTCTCCCTCTCCTCTACCACCCCTCCTCCCTTGTCCTCTGGTAACCACTAAACTAGTGTCTGTGTCCATGAGTTTTTGTTTGTCATGTTTGTTTGTGGATAAGCTCCCATTTTTTATTTGTGGTACTTTCTGATTACTTTCTTTGTAAACAAAAGTCTCCTCAGCCATACCTTTACAAGTTTTATAATCCTGGGTAGAAGTATGTCTTCAGAAATCTAAGCCTATTAGAATTGGGTGTGCTAATAGTTTTATTATTAACAGTGACATAATATCTAAATTCATGAGGAAGGTTTCTATAGAGAAGATATATCAACTTAATTAAAAACAAAGACAGGGAATTCCCGGTTGAGTGTTTGTCTTGCAACCGCAAGGTCTGGGGATCAAATCCCAGCCCTAGCCCGTGCAAACCTATATGCTGAACTGGGTGTACTTCCCATATGGAAGACCTCCCTCCAGTTTGGTTTCTGCCCTGTGTGGCCCTATATCTACCCGTGTGGAATGAAACTATGTGGAAACTAATGATTTACAACTAAGGAGACTGGTCTGGGCCCTACCCCTTTTCTCTCTTTCAAATAATAAAATAAATCTTAAAAAAAATTAGAAACCAAAACAAAACATCTTGCCAGCATTGTCTAGTCCCTCGAACTAGAGTATGAAAATGGTTTTGAATAATATTTCAAGATAAAGAGTTCTAGTCAATTTTTTTCTCTTTCAGAAGCCTTTGAGGTATCTTTTTATAGATATTTTAAGGGACTTTTGTTTAAATGGCACACATCTAAAATAACCAACTTAAACTAATTTCACATCCATATTCAAAAAAGAAAATATCTTGAGAGGATAAACATTGTTTTGTTTTGTTTTTTTCATTTTGTGATAGATTAAAGCAGTGGTTCTCAAAATATGGTCCCAGAACCATCATCATCATCATCACCATCATCATCACCTTGCACTTACTAGAGATACAAATTCTCAGGCTCCCGGTCCGACCTACAGAATCAGAATCTCTGGGATACATTCAGCAATCTGGGTTTTAACAGACCCCATGGATAATTCTGATTCACACTCATGTTTGATATCTACTGTTAGGCTAGGGCATAAACATCTTGAAAGGCTTTTGATGCTCAGAACCTCATTTTGGCATCTGTCATCTACTTTGCACAAGAGTGAAAACTAGAGTTCAAGTTCTATAAAGCAGGAGCATTTTTCTCCAACTCTGTATCCCCCGCCATCTCAACTCTGAGCCTATTGTAAACCCTCAGTAACTGTGTGCAATGAATGAATGATTGAGTAATTGTGGAATGGTGTGGGGAGTTCATGGAAATGAATTCTTGTGCATAGAAATCTTTCGATGGAATAGGTGAGGAGGGGAATTTGTTGATCAGGCTGCGGTGGTGCTGAAATGCATGACGGGATGATGACAGTAGAGCCCCCTGAACACTGAGAAGCTGATGCTTCCACCTAGAAATTGAAAACTTGGAAAATCCATATAAAACACTTAAGGACATCCACGGCAGTTCTGATTCCTCTTTAGTAACTATGCTGACACTCTTAAAAATAAGAAATAAAAATTCTTCCCACATTTTCTGGTCCCTGCCTTGCTGAAGTGCTAACCTTCTGCCGGTCTGCCTGTCAGAGATGCTGAAGGGTATAAACTGACCTGAACACCAGACACAGCCTTGCAAAGAGGAGTGGCATCCCCAGATGAGTGGGATTCTCCTCTTTTGTTTCCAAAATGTGAGGCTGAGAGAAACAGGAAAGCTTGCCACCCCACCCCCACCATATGCCCCATGGAAGTGGAGCTTGTGGTTTTCTGACAGTTGGTCTCCAGTTACCCTGTGCGTCATGGTTAGCATCTGATCCTCACTGGATGATAGGGAGATCTGTGAGGTGTTGCAGGAATGTGGCACCAGTGGGGGCTGTGATCTGACCAACCGTGTGAATCTCAGTGATGCTCTTCGCTGGGGCACCCAGCCCTTTCTCAGGGCAACATAATTGCATGTGCTGAATTTGTGCTGTGTTGGCCTTGCCTTGTGATTTTCCAGGCTGTGGGAGTGGGAATTTGTGAGCATGAGGGATGCTTTCTGCTTCCTTCAGGAAAGGTATCTTATCTGTAAGAATTCAGTAGTAACTACCAACCAACCAATTAACAAAAAAATAAACAAACAGACATAAAAATAGCCCCAGTACCTGAGGTGAGGGGAGAGGGAAAGACATCAGACAAGCTGGTGCCTTCTCCTTGGAGACCTGGATGTATCCTCTGTATATCTTAGCAAAAAGGGCTTGCTAATTTCAGTCCTTTCCCAAATGGAGTTTGCCAAGGCCGACCCCTTTGTTATGATCAGCAGTCAGTTCTACAAAGGAAAAAGTGGAGTATAATTCTTTTAGGACCAAGTGTGTGAACATGTACATCCATAGTCAAGGCCAGTATAGGGTAGATGGCTGACTGTGAAGCTTGGTCAATGTTGTATTGTTGGTTGAATGGTTGCTTATCATCTGTGGCCAACTCCTTTGCTGCAGAGGTAAGCTGACCAGATGTTCTATTTTAAATGAGACAAAAGCAATGTTACTGTCACATTTCAAATGGTACTGCTACACTGGTCAGTCTGTGCTGAGGGGCTTTGGCAGCATTGCTTTCTCGGATGCGCTGACAGTCCTTTTTAGAAACAATGTCTTCAGTGGCAAAATCATACTGTAGAAGATGGAAATTTTAGATTGTTTCTAGGGGGTAACTTTAAGGTCCCACCAGCCCACTGAGGGGCTATGACAAGTCATTACTGCAGCTTCGCCTTGAGATTTAGACTTGGGAAACAAGTGACCTGTGTCTATTCCATTATCTTCTAGAGGAAATTGTTGTGTTTTTAAAGTGGTTATAAGCCAAGAGCGCACCCTTTCCTTCCTTCCTTCCTTCCTTCCTTCCTTCCTTCCTTCCTTCCTTCCTTTCTTCCTCCCTCCCTCCCTCCCTCCCTCCCTCCTTCCCTCTTTTCCTGCCTCCCTCCCTTTGTCCTTATCTCCCTCCTTTCCTCTCTTCCTTTTTTACTGTGGTAAAGGGTAAACTCTTTTAAAATTCCCAATCATATCTGGGACTTTAGTTACAGGTACCAAAAGACAGAATAGGTTCTGGGTCCAATCAGAATCCCTGATCCCTAAGAGATTCATAGCCCACTTTGTGCAGCAGTAATGGACAAAGATGGGAGCAGAGGGGAGGGGGTCCCAGGCAAAGTCTCTGTGGCTACATGGGATAGATTCTGGAAACTAAACAAGAAATTTTAGCTTACTATGGGGTAAGATTAAACATTGCAGAGGGTCAAGAGTCACTTGTATGTAATACAGGTTTCTTGGAGAAACTCATTGCCATTGAAAGGAGAAATACCATATTTTCCGGCGTATAAGACGACCTGGCGTATAAGACGACCCCCTAATTTTACAGTTAAAACATAGGTGTAGGCCTATATTCGCTGTATAAGACTACAGCCTCAGAAGTGTGGGGTAGTCTTATACAGCGAATATAGGCCTACACCTATGTTTTAACTGTAAAATTAGGGGGTCGTCTTATACGCCCGGTCATCTTATACGCCGGAAAATACGGCATTAGTACCCCTCTGAGACGATGATTATGTTTGAGTTTTGAAGGGTAAATATACTACTGAGTTCTACTTGCAGGTTCTCAGAGTTTTTCATCCATTTTTTAAAAAAGATTTATTTTTATTGGTTTTTGACAGAGACAGAGAGACAGAGAGAAGGGGGAGGGCCCAGAACAGTCTCCACAGTTAACAGCATTAGTTTTCCCATATAGTTTCACTCCACAGGTGGGTACAGGGGTGCGCAGGGCAGGAACTGGGCCGGGAGCCTCCCACATAGGCCCCGGCAAGAACTGAACTGGGGGCACACCCCAGCTCAGCATATGGGTCCTCATGGGCCTGGCCCTGGATTCTATCCTCGGTCTCCGGGGCTGCAAAGTGAGCGCTTAACCCACTGAGCCATCCCAGCTTCCCCTCTCATCCATTTTTTATTGTGATAAAATATACATAAAGTTTACTATTTTAGCTATTTGTAATTCAGGGGCTTATGGTAAGTACATTCATAGTGTTGTGCAATCATAACCATTTCCAGACCATTTTCGTCAACCTAAACATAAACTCTACATACTTTAAGCAATAACTCACCCTACCCCCTGGCAACCACCATTCTGCTTTCTGTCTGTATGAATTTGAGTCATCTAGGTACCACATATACGTGGAATCATATATTTGTCCTTTTGTATCTGGCTTACTTCACTTAGCATAATGTCTTCAAGGTTTGTTCACATTGTAGCATGTATCAGAATGTCCTCCGTTTTTAAGGCTGAGTAATATTTCATTGAATGTACGAAGGCTGTCTGGAAAAAGTCCAGCCATAAATGCCTCTATTGTTCGTATTACGTGGCTGGATACTTTCTGGACAGCTCTTGTCTAAACCACATTTTGTTTACCCATTCAGCTGTCAGTGGACACTTGGGCTGCTTTCTCGTTTTAGCTGTTGTGACTAAAGAAAGATGTTCTGAACTTGGGGGTACAAGTATCTGTTTGGGTCTCTTTTTTCAATTCCATTTTTGCCTTTAGTGTACTATAAGAACCGACAAGATTTGAGAAGTAGGACAAAGATGGCCATAAATTTAGTCCTTGGTAACAGGTAGTAACCTGACAGTGTTGTTGTTGTTGTTTTCTGTCTTTTAAACCCAATTACATTAAGAATTCAGTTGACCAAACCCACATGCACTTAAGCCAGACAATTTTTCCAAAACTTCATTAACTATGAACTTGGGAGGCCCACCAGAAGATGGAACCTTTTCCCCTAGATTTTTCAGTAATTAAACAGGAAAGGTCTTTCAAGCTTTAGACCTCAACTGGAAGACTTGATTATTCTTGCCAGTGCATCGGTTTTAATGCCCTCGGTAAAAATATACAAAAAATCAACCTTTTAAGTTTTATGATGGCAATGATGTCAGATTTCAGTGTCATTAAACTTCAGCTCTCAGGAGTGACACAGGTTTTAGGGAAAATTTTATGACTTAATGTGACAATTGCTTTCAATTTTTTCAGTTTTTTATTTCAGTTATAATAAATTATGGCCTTAGAGAAACATATATAATAACTCTTCTGTATTTTTAGCTTGTGCAAAATGAGATGAGCGTGTTCAACAAAATCCAGATAAGATTGATGACAGTCCTGTGACAATTAGGAAACACTATCCTGCAGAAGTTCATATAGCTCATACCCTGGAGTTATGTCAACATGAGTTTCTGAAGGGAGGAGATTGGACAATTGGCTTATCATTTATGCTCCAGATTCTTCTCTGGGGAACACAGAACAAACAAGACTCCCACCCTCTATATCTATTGTAGATAGATATACATCTCAGTCCTCCCCCAAAATTGCACTTAATTTTGTCTATACGCCAGCAAATGTGTGATTGATAACAATCGTGTTCTTTGTAACTTACACTGAGAAGATGCCCTATTATTTGCCAGGGCTTCCTTTTTTATCTGTAGTAATTCTGAAATTACCTAATTTGAATATGGACAGATACATTGCTGGGAATGTAGTTTTAATAAATATTGATAGGGACTCAAATTTGTGATTGATTAGAAGAGTATTAGTTTATCTCTGTGTCCCTTGCCACCTGTGTATGTGTGTACATACAAGTACATACTCATTTGCATATTATTTATCCACTTATATTAGTTTGTGTCTCAGCTCCTCAAGACCTGTGCTTCGCTTTATTCCCACAGAGTCCTAGTCCTGATCTTAGTCTAACTTCTCGACTTCTTCACCTAACACTCTTGACATTTACCATCTTAACTGAACCTTTTTTTCCCCTCAATTCTTTGTGGAGACTGCTTGTTTCTTCACAGCCCAGGGACCCCTGGACATTGTGGTCCTCCACTGCCCCTCCCATCCATGTGCAAAACCTTTCCTCTGGAGGCTCCTGCCATCCAGTTAAATCCTCGCTCCGTCTACTGCCCCTGATGCTGTCATCCACCTACCTCCTCGCCCTCACTATTCAAATGTCTTCCCTCCTTGACTCTTCCTGTTCCCAATTTCAGCTCGAGTCTGTGCATGGATCTTCTCTCTGGCCCTGTGCGTCCCACCCAGATACGTGACCCCCTCAACTACGATGCACGTCAGGTGTGCATACCTCGGATCCCACCGTCACAGGGAACTGCTCCTCCCCTCTGTGTGAGGTTTTAAACTCCAAAATCTTCCCCTCGGAAGGTCCATATTCTTCCTGCTTGCTTTTGCTTTCACTGCACCTAGTCTCCAAACTCATTTTCCAGTCATTTTTCCAAATACTTGTTTAACAAATATTGACTGAGCTATTTTTGCTAGCTTCTGGGAATTTAGCGGTAAGTAAAAAAAGGAGGTGCACCCTGTCTTCAAAGAACTTGCAGTCCAGGAGAGGAGAGAGGAATTAATTGAATGAGTGCACGAAGAAATGCAAAGTTGCTATATTAAATGCTACCAGTCCAGACTGCTCATTGAAGACCTTTCTGAATTAGAGGGGCAGGGAAGGAAGTGACAGGAGAGCTGAGAGCTGAAGGATAAGTAGTCTATGAGAGGAGGCAAGTCTTCCAGGAAGAGGGACATGCTTTTGCAAAGGCCCTGTGGTAGTGCAGGGCGGGCACATGTTGAATAAGAACTGACATTTTCATTGACTGGATTCTAGAGAGGAAGAGTGTAAATTAAAGCCAGAGAGGAAGAAAAGAGCCAGTGTTCAGCATTCTGTAAGCTGTGTCAGGGACTTTTTCCTCATACCAAAAGCAGTGGAAGTCATTTGAAACAGTTGAAGGTGGTTTCTCTCTAGTTTATATCATGTGTCCTAAAAATCTAGTTCATCCGACACTGAATATGGCTTTATAGTATTTGTTTTGTGAAGCATCAGATTTAAACTCCCACAGCATCATAGGCATTTTATCTAGGCTTCCTTACACTTGAATAGTTTTATCTGGAAATCACGTGTATTTTATTCTAATGCTATAATTCTAAATAGACCACTGAAAGCACTTCTTTCTTTTTTCCTTTATTTTATCTTAACTACATCTACACTTATACCATTGCTTGCAATCTTGTTTTCTGGTGAATCCGTGTATAGCACTTTTGTGTAAGCACTTACTTAAGTCAAATATAATGCTGCAGAACGTTAGGTTGGAAACTTAGGAGGACGTTTGGACATTTAAATGCCATTTGCAAAAATATTGGTTTTATACTTTACAAATCTCTTGTTATTTATGATACAAGAATATATATATATATAATTTTTTTTTTGGTAGCAAGATTGTATCTTCTTTTGTTGAGGACCATTCATAGTTTAGGGATGAGAAAAACATCCAAGTAATATACTTGCCAGATTGTGAAGAAAAAACACGCTTCCCTGTTTCCCTTAAGAAGCAACTGAGACTCAGCATATGAGCTTCTTGTAAAATCTCCTGAAATGTGGGCTTTTCAGAGAATCGCAGAGGAGGCGGCGAGGCAGCTGGGTGAGATGCCCACTTAGTTTCCTATGGAGCCGGCAGGGCTGAGGCACAGACCAGGGGAGAGCTGGTCGATGGCCCCTCTGGTTGTGTGAGATGACATGCCTCATGAGCAACTGATTGCCTAATGGGAACAAATGGTGAATCCGAGTGTCCATGGAGTGCCCACTGTGATTCTATGAGCGAAACAAGCCTCTTTGACCTAGATTAGTGGCATTATTGTCATCAGACCGAATGATAATTATGCACACTGGCATAAAGAGGGCTTCCTTTTTAAGCCAGAGATTTGTAGTTCTTTTATGGTGTGCATAACTTATCAACATCCTCACCTGATACCCGTCTGTTCTAATCCCAGCATTTCACAGACTGGGACACTGGGTCCCCAGCCTTAAGCCATGTGCTCACAGAGCACCCTGCATATTGGGCAGAGTGAGATTCGAACCCAGACAGGCCTCCTTACGGGAGTCCTGTGCTGTCCCCATCACGTGCCTGCCATGATGTGCCGGGTGTCAGCCCCTCCCTGGAACAGTGGGTGGACCTGGAATCTCAGAAACTCTTCTTCCCTCTCTCTTGGTTTCTGTTCCCCGTCCTCTTCCACTTGGGGAGTTTGCAGGGCTGGTGGTGTTGCTTCTATGTTCCCTCCTTCCTTGGACATTTCACAAGTGTCTGTATGTGTGGCATTTACTAAATTCACAAGGGACTCCTCAGTCATACAAACTGGATTCCATGCTTGCTGAAGGCAAAGACAAGGCCCGAGTTGGCTGTTTTGGTCTTCTATCTCCCTTTCTCTCCTCCGGCTCTTGTGCAGAGGAGTTCCATAAATGTTGGTTGGAGTGGTTAAGTTCACCAGACCAAACATTATCATTTGGAGGTCGAAATGATGTTATCTCTCATAAGCAAAATGTCCGCAGATTGTTTTGCCTTGGGAGTTCTCATGTCTATTTTTTAATATAATAAATTTTATTACACATAAATTATACCTTAGTAAAAAAAGTCACGTGCCTTCAGGATCACGTATGGAAAATTGCTCATTTTCTGAGGGGTTGCTGCTACCAGTAGCTGGCTAGGCCCTGATCAAACATGCAGAATCATTAATGAGGATCATCTCCTCTGCTGTAAGCTGAGCAGAATGTGTAAAACCTGCTCAGGAGAGAATTAATTCATCTTCCTCTCTGTACTTTTTAGAGTACTCCTAGCACGATTCTCAAAGCCTGTAGGCTTCATGCATATGTTCTAATAGGCTAATTGTTAAGGAGACATTTGTAAATTAATCTTTGACTTGAGCTAAGTGGTTTCCCCTAATAGCTTTAATTCAGTGACTCCCATTCCTAGCCTCACATCAGACTCACTGGAGGAACTTGTTAAAAATAGAGATGCCTAGCTGCCCGCTCTGCTCAAGCTCCAGGTTCTGTGGTCCCAGAACGGGATGAGCGCACCTGTGTGTTTTAAGAAAAGCCCCTGATGTGATGAGATGCTACCTACCTTGCTGAGCTGCTGCTTAAAATCTGTGTCCGGAGACCCCTGTAGCCTCCCATGCTGATTGAAGGCATTTGGGCCCCAAACCAACAACAGAAAACCAGGTCTAGAATAGGCAGCATCTCTGAAGAGCCATCTTTTCTGGTTCGTTTGCCTCTGGGTTAGCATCCTGGGGTCTGTCTCATGCTTGAAGAGCTCCAGGGCTCTGAGGCTGGACAATCTTAGCTTTGCCATACTGTCTTCTACCATCATGAACTTTCTGAGACATTTGGAAGATCTTCATGGTCTGTTGAAATTTTTATCATGAAGATGGTTACAACTGGTCTCTCGCTACTCTCCATTTATCATCAGATTCCTGGTGTCAGGTATTAGGGACAAGCATTCTTTTAGTACGGTGTGTGTGTGAGTGTGTGTGTTCACTCTTGGCATTCTTCTATGCACACACATGTCATGTTTCATCTCGGCGTTTTGAAAATAGATGCCCTCCTCAAGCACCATTGTTCCAATGACATTTATCAGATCACTTTTCTTTTTAGGAACTCGGCCCTCTAAATTATCACTCAGTGATCACCACGCAGCAGACAGGTGTTTTCAGCAAACCTAAGACTATGGCAATTAGCACCATGCAAAGTAGCCAAGGTGATTTGGTGGAAGGTTACACGGACTGAACAGGCTCTTGTGAAGGGTAGTACCAGGTGTGCCCTGAGAGGTCATGCTCTCACATTATCCCGTCTGTCAGACCACGCTCACACGCTCTGGTTTGTGACAGCGCGTTGGAAAGTGCTTGGTCATTATCAGCGGTCTTCTGTGACTCACCTGCTGGAGGGCAAGTATTTCCACATTGCAGGTATCACGCTTTTCTCAGCTTCATCTTACCACGTCCCTGGGGCTTCAGTGCCCCTTATCCCTGGATGTATAAAAGCACATGGATGGACTCCTAATGGCCTTTCCCCATCCTTCAGGGCTATGGAAGAGACACCTGTAGGAAGAAGGGACACTTTGGGAATGAAGATGATACTGAGAACAGAGTCCCTGCTGTCTGTCTCTTTCCGAACTCCTTCTCCATTTAGTCACGTCCTACCCAGGCAACAGCTTATGTAGTCATCATTTTGACCTCAATGCAATACATCGAGCACTGACTGATGGGGTTAGCACAGGATTCATCTATGTAGGGATTGTTCTACAAAGGACCCCATTTTATCACCGCAGGACTTCTGTCTTTTGCTTTTCCTAGGGCCTTGGGCTGAGCAGATGTGAAATAATTAATTAGGTGATTATTTGGGGGTACTCTCTTACATAACCATTACCATTTAGGCTAACATGTAATCATTTTGTATAGTCAGACTGAATTTTTTCATATTTAGAGTAGGGATCTCAGACAATAGGGGACTTGTCAAAGAGACAGAGATGAGAGATGACAGAAAGAGAGAGAGAGAGAGAGAGAGAGAGAGAGAGAGAGAGAGAGAGGGAGAGAGAGGCCATGTCCTTTGCAAGGGCCTGCAGAGGATGAGTCTCTGTCGGCTATCTGCTTTCATGCCCAAATCCAAAGGGCTGATTTATTTTCTGTAGCACTTGGATGCAACTTGACAATGTAATCAAGGCTGACACGAGAAAAAGGCAGTTAACAAGTTTAACAATCACACACACAGTTTTTTTCGATACTGAGAAGCAAATCCTTTCTCCATCCTTCATTTTATGTCAGTTTGGCCCCCTGTCCCTTCTTGAGAGAACGCCTTCCAGCTGAACACGAGGTCCCCAACTTAGGTCCGCTCAGCAGAATCCTTGGTTCCTGGGAACTCCAAGGTCATCTTCCTCCTGGATTTCTTCCGGCACATTATCACAGAGATGCTGATCCTTGAGTTGGCATCTTCAGTGGACAGCAGGAATCCTTCCCTCCTGTCACTGGCAGATTTGCTTAGATAAGCTGCACGTTATTTCCCACCACAGAGACCAGCTGGAGGCAGCTGGGACTAATGAGTGTCCGCTGCTCTCACCACTCCAGGTCTGGGAAATCCTTGCCCTTGCAGAGGAGCTCAGATTTTCACCTCTTTTCAGAATGATGTAGACCCAGCTTGTCCAACTCCACAGCCCGGGCTTTGAATGCAGCCCAACACAAATTCATAAACTTTCTTGAAGCATTATGAAATTTTTGTGCGAATTTTTTTTTTTTTTAGCTCATCAGCTATTGTTAGTGTTAGTACCTTTTATGTGTGGTCTGAGACAATTCTTCCTCTTCCAATGGTCCAGGGAAGCCAAAAGATTGGACACCCCTGATGTGGGTGCCATTTGAAAGGGCTTCTTTTCTTCCTCTTTCCTTTGTTTTCTTTCTTCCCTCTCCTCCTTTGTCCTCTTGCTTCCCCTGTTCCCCCAGCCTCTTCCCTCCCACCCCCCCTTTCCCTTCTCCAGGTTTTAATGGAATAAACCTGACAGAAGCTCAGCATTTACACACACACACACACACACACACACACACACACACACACACACAGAGAGATAAGCCTTGCATCGGCTGTTTATGAATGAAGAAGAGGTCCCGCCCCTCTGTTATGGCCACACCCCCTTCTCTTTGCAGCATTTTGGGAAGGAGGTCAGGCCAGGCTCTAACTGCTTGTGTCTCAGAAATAGCACAGATCAGGATTAATCGTAAGCTGTTTGGCTGCCTTGTTCAGATAATGGAGGGAAAAGCAGCGGCCTGTGTATGTTTTGGGTTAGTTGTCTTATTGTGTATAACGCTGCAAAGGATGAATGAATGTGTGTGAGGGGAGAGACTGAGGTGTACCGCTGAGGGATTAGCACTGGCTGGATGGTAATTACTGGCAGGCTGCAGGAGTTCCCTTGGATTCAACTGGGGCATGTTTTCATTTTTACAACAAAATGGAAGAATAAAATAGGCCCCAGTGGTGTATTAACACTTGCTTTTGTAAGGAGAATTTATCAGGTGCTATGAAACTGCATATTCCTTTTACAGTGTCCAGTTGTTTTAATTGTTGCAGCTTTCCTTTCCCAGTAGCCCCTTGGAGATTTGCAGTGCTTTAAATGAATATGCAGATTTCATTTTCTATCAGCCACTTTGGCATGCATGTAATGCAGATATGTGTACATGATTCTCCCTCTTCCTCCCTCCCTCCCTCCACACACACACACACACACACACACACACACTTGAATTTGCCTCATCTTAACGCAGATTAGGATTCATCTCTGTCCACCAGCTGGTGCCACAGGGATGCTAGGAGGTACCGTATTTTTCGGTCCATAAGACGCACTTTTTCCCCCCCAAAAAGTGGAGGGAAATGTGTGTGCGTCTTATGGAGCAAATACTGCAAAGAAGAGTGCACGTTGGGGACCTTAATGATGCCAGGGGGAAGCCTGCAGCCAGATCAGAAAGCAGGGACTGCATGGAAGGAGAGCGGGTCCAGGCAGGTCAGGTGCGTCTTATGGAGCAAAAAATACAGTACTCTGATGGGACCAACACTTCAGGCCCCTTTTCACCCACATGCCTTTAGGGTATCAGTGTGGCGAAAAAGCATTGGTTTGAGCCCTGGCTATTGTATATGTGGTTGTGGTGTTTGCTTTTTGTTCTCAAGCTTAATTATTGGCTCTTGGCATCTTTATTTATTTATTTATTTTACTTTTTATTTTTTTTAAGATTTATTTTTATTGGTTTTTTTTGACAGAGAGAGAGAGAGAGAGAGAGAGAGAGAGACAGAGAGAAGAAGGAGGGCCCACAGCAGTCTCCATAGTTGACAGCATTAGTTTTCCTTCCATATAGTTTCACTCCACAGGTGGGTGCGGGGCTGCGCAGGGCAGGAACTGGGCCGGGAGCCTCCTGCATAGGCCCCGGCAAGAACTGAACTAGGGGCACACCCCAGTTCAACACATGGGTCCGCATGGGCCAGGGCCAGGATTTGATCCTCAGGCTCCGGGGCTGCAAAGCGAGCTCTTAACCCGCTGAGCCATCCAGCTTCCCTTTTTTTTTATTTTTGAACATCCTTTTAGTTGGACCACCACTCTCCCATGGAAGAGATTAAATAGACAATTGGAATGTTGAGTGAGCACGAAGTGTCAGTATCAGTCCGGCCTGCTACATGTTCATTTCAGGGACTTTAGTGCGCCAGGTATCCTCTAAAGGACATGCCGGGCTGTCTTTTGTATCCGTGGTGGTTAATTTGAGCAAAGAGTGTAATGAAGAACAAAGATTGTCATCTAGTGGGCCTAATTTATTGCCCAATTTGGCTTTCTGCACCTCTACGGTTTCCAAAATACTTGTGAAGTCTTGTTACACAACCCTCCACCCCACCCCCACACGCAGATATTTGTACAAGCAGCAAACTCACGTTTTTCTGTGGATAGTTCTTGTATAGAAACACGAAGGGAATTAGTGGTTGCCTATGGTTGGGGTAGGAATAGGGTTCACTGTTCATGGCAGGAAGGATCTTGCTGGGAATTTCAAATGTTCTGAAACGAGATTACAGTGATGGTTGCACAACCTGGTAAATGTGTTCAAAGCCGTTGATTGAATTGTATGTTTAAAATGGGTGAATTTGATGGCATGTAAATTGCATCTTGGTAAAGCTATTAAAAATTGATATTCCTATATTTGTGTTCTCTTGGGACCTACATTACACAGAATAGGAAAAGTTTTTAGCTGCTCTTTTCCCACTGAGGTGTGTTAACTTCAGTGGCGAAGAAGCTGGACCCTGAGATAACAGGGCCAGATAAAAATCCCTGAGCCTTAGGCTACCAGGGTCTGTGCTGACCCCTGTTGGCCAGCAGCCAGGTTGCTGCCCACTGCAGGGTGAGGAGCCCACACCAGGTAAGGGGCTCACATTAGAGAGGTTTCCAGGGAAATCCCAGAACACAGTGAGCGCCATGCTCCTGAGCGGTGGCTACATGTGTCATAAAATTAAAAAGTGAACATCCCAGTCCTCTGCGCTTAAGTGACGACACTTTTCTCTTCTTTTGCAGGTGGTCTTAGTCTTTGCTCTCAGCATCGGCGCGCTTGTAATATACTTCATAGATTCGTCAAAGTGAGTATTCACCCACATTGTCTTGTCCCCCTCCCCGCTCTAACACAGCCATGAGCTTTACTTTGGTCAGTTGATTTCCTTTAATACCAGCCTCAAGCAAGAGCTTCCTACCTGTGGAAGACTTAGAGCAAGGCAGGGCTGGCTGAGCTGATTTTTCTGAGTGTGGAAGCAAGCTCTCATGAGTAAGGCCGCTTTCATTCTGCTGGTTACAAGAGGGAGGAGGGACATTGGAGGTCAAGCCTTTCTGCCCGGTATTACTTATTTTTAAATAGCTATTCTCTGATGAAGTATTTGCACTGAAGATGTCAAGAGATTGAGAGAGTTTTGAGGTGAACTTGCGGTGAGGCTATGAGCCATTCTTGCCATGCTGGTAGGGCCCTTCTGTTGTTAGGGTTTCCAATGCTTTAATCATCTTGGAGGCCAGTTAGAGAGCATGATGTTATCCTTTGCACCTACCAACCAAAGACCCAGCTGCAGCATTGCTCACTGATGTTGCTTGACTTGTGAAGGTAAGGCGGTGGGACGGAGCAGCTCTGATGACTCCCAGAGATGGAGGACCATGGCCACCTGAGAATTTCTGGAGTGGACACTTGTGCAGACAGACACTGGGTTGCAACTGAGGGAACTGATGTTTCTAAGCCTGGGGTGAGGACTGTGCGACAGATGGTCAGGGCTTTGTAGGAGGCAGAAAAAGTCCCTGAGCAGAGCCACTAGGTGGTGGCCATTCTGCCCCAGTGTTCCTGCAAGCGTCACCCCTGTGTGCATCCTTTTGTTCCAGCTATTGTGCTGCAGTCTTGAAGCTGACAGCATCTGGAGCTGAGCTGGTCTGACTGGCCCGTCTGTGGTGTCATGAACTTGACAACTGGACAGTGGCCTGGAGCTCTGCCTGCACTGTTCACTGCGAAGGTGTTTTTCACTCCTGAACTGTATCCTTGGTAGAGCTGGATGCTAGAGTTTGATCCCAGGAAACATGTGTGGTGTCCCTGTTGGCACGGACTCTGGTGTATCTCAGTTCTGAGTTTAGCACCCTTTTCTGTGGCTCAGGATGATGACAGTTTCATACATGACTACACTCTGAATTTCTCAGGGGCTTCTGGTCACCATTCGAAGGACAGTGTGTGATTGGGTGCCAAGGACAAAATGTTATGTCAAGGAAAAGAAAGAAAACATCTTCTCTAATCCCCTGGGAATCAGCCACGTCTGAGAATATCAGGTCCCTAGCCAATCCTTGTGCACAAGGCTGGGCTGCCCTCGCCCATCTCAGATGGAGGGTCCGTTAAAGTCCTCTGGGAGATGGGATTTCACACCCCCCTTCGTCATCCCTTCTGGCCTAGAACGAGAAGAAGAGCTTTTTAAATTGGGAAGACTCCCAAGTGGAATGTCACTGAAGGTAAGCCCCCTTTAAGTATGTACTCTTCATAACTCGGGATTAGAATTGAACCAAAAGTCTTCTAAAACCTCCAGTCTTATTGTTCTCTTCTCTCCCTAGGTGTGAGGAGTGCTCTCCTGTATCTTGGGGTGCGTCCCCTGCCAACTTCCACACCGGGCTCAGGAAGAGGGTTTGAGCATGTATTATTTTGTTCACCCCAGACAGAGCAAACCCTCACGTGCAGGTGCGTGAGGACTGGCTAGGAGAAAAGATGCTCAGGCCTTCTTTCCTTCCCTCCTTTCTTGCTCCTCTGTAGTTCTCAGTTAAAATAAAATGCTTATTAGATGGACTTGAATCGTGTCCTTTTTTATAACATCTGTTGTGAGACCGCCTTTTGCTCTTAGATCCTGGTGTCCTTGGCTCCGTGCGAGAGAATGGAAAGAGACGAAGTCCCCTGGGATGCCCTCCACTACCTCAGTGCCCTTTGGATTTAAGTAGTTGTGGTTCTGCTAAGCCTTAGGGAAACCAGCATTGGGGGTCCTCTCTGATTCTTGTTCTTCTATGGACTTGCAAAGTGTCTGTTCCCAGGATGGACTTTTCCTCCTTTTCTCAGCTCTTCCCAGCCATCATGCCAATAATCATAGGCCCACAACTGTCCTCACTCTCCCTGCAGACTATCCTAGTCTCCTATGCTCAGTCTTTCTTCTCTGTTACTTAACTGTGTGGTTTGGCAGAGAGAGACTTTGTACCTCCAAAGACCTTGTGGTTTATTTATGTAGCCCTTTCTGCTTGTCGTTTGCATTACTTCTTTTGGTTCTGAAACCCTATCTCAGGGTTCTGTCCTGAGGGTGGCCATATGAGTCTAGTCAGTACCAAGGAGTCTGCGATCTTTCTGGGGACAGCCAGGAAGCATGCCTACTTTAAGTAAGGGGGAGAATTAAAGTACAATCTATAAAGCAACCTTTATGATAAGTTCATAGATTTCCAGGAATTAAAAAAAAAAAAAAAAAGAACCTATTAGACAAACTAATTAAGCAGAGTGAACAAGATAAAGTGAAATTCTATCCACACATAAAATGCAAATGTAAAGCAGATAAGAAAGCAGGTTATCCATTCTTACAATCCATCCTTTACACTCAAAACTATCATTGGTTTTACGTACGGATGGTTTTGTTTACCATTTGGAAATACGTGGGCATTAGAGGAAAAAGAGCTTTCAACTTCTCTTGGAATTTATATGAAATCATCACTCTGGAAAAAAGTACCTAGTATTCTTCAGATGAATTTTAGTTAGTATTTATAACCTTTAAATAAAGGACTCATAAGACAGTCTATCAGCTTTCCCTTGTGTAAACCTAATTGTGCAGACATTGCCCAAGAAATGGCTTGTCTCAATAAATTTTAACCAGAGCTGGCCTCCACCAGATGGCAGGGAATACCCGGCTAGCAACATGAGTTCAAAGTGCTCAGCTCTGCTGCTTCAGGATCCAGACGAGCCAATTCAGGTTGTGCAAGTGGACAGGTCATCTGGGTGGTTATTGTACTTGTGTGTGGCAGCAGGTAAGGAAGGCACTTCAGATAAATGTCATAATTTATGGGCATATCATCTTTGTAAACTTTTACTACTTACTTTACTATCAAGAGGCAGTGGGAAAGTTAATTCCAAATACATCCTCTCTTACATCTCTTTTCTTTTCCATTGTTAGGCCAAGATGACTTCTGAGCAGTTCTTTTTCATTCAAGGCTTCAAGAAGCCCTTCTTTGGGTCTTAATTTTCCTCGGGTGATGACCACCGATGAATTACTTGTGCAGCCTGGAGTGATTAGTGTGAGGCTAACATGGTTTGTTCAGAGCTCCTGGAGTTGAAAGCCAGAGAGATTACATTACGTAAATGGTGTTAAGACTCTCCAAACACCCAAGTCGAGGGAGACGTTCCATTAAGTCTATGGATAGACGTCAACGTCAGTTCCTTATTGGACACTGAGAGGCATTAAGCCACACACAGTAATCCCATTCCCCAAAGGATCCCCCTTCAGTTAGCCACTGAGGAGGCAGATAGTGTCCGAAAGAACCCCATTTCTTTTTCATTCTTTTTATAGGTGCAATGCCCTATTTAAGGCACATCTACTCCAGCTCCTAATTCTGATGTCTCTAAATGCCTACGCCTGCCCTTTCTTCCCACACACTCTGGTACTTTGTGAACAAAGAGTTAAAAAAAATTGTACAACCAAGTCAAAGTGCCCCTAAATGTCCTATCGTTGGTACTGTCTCCTGTTTGCTCCCTTTGACAGACGAGCAGTAATTCTTCCCCAGTGAATAAGGAGGGAAGCCCAAGTGATGTCAGCACAAGAGCAGGACTCATGGATTGCATAAGGCAGAAATGCCTGCTGCTTCTAGAATTCCAAGAGGCAGGTGGAAGAGAGGGAGGTTCAGGGCCCCAGCTATTTGCACCTTTTCCAGGGGCATTCTGGGAAAGGATGACTCACCTGTGTGAAGATATTTATTCCTTTGTTCATGTTTAAACTCTGCTACTTGTTATGCTATAGTGACGTGGATTATGAATATTTAATGCTGGATATACTGAAAATGAAGGTCAAGTCCTGCTTACTGGTGACTTCAATGCAGACTCAGTGTCTCTGAAAGGCAAGCTACCTGCTGTTAGCAGAGTAAAGCTGAAAGGTTATATAACATTGTTAAAATTTTTTCCTAATGAGTTTAACTGCTCCAGAATGGCTAGTGCACAGCAGGGGCGCCTGCTGCTTTCACCGGTCTTTGCTCTTGGCTTCCGGTATCTGTGGTGCTGTTTGGGGACATGGACATTAGAAAAGGGAAAAGAATAACAGCTCTCCACATTTTGGGGAGCATCTAATTTAAGGGCTGGATTCCAGGGTAACAGCGGGGTAACCATGTGCAAATGGCCTCCTCAGTCTTTAATATTTTGGGTTTGAAGTCAGTGATTCATTCATTTTTGTGTTCATTTACTCATTTGAAACATCTTCAGTGTGATAATGCTGAATATTTTCCACATGGTAAAATTGCTGTGGTTAGTTATGGTCAGGGAAAACTGTTTTTAAGATTGCAATAGAAATAGAGCAGGCTGTTTCCATAGTCTCTGAAAATAAAACTAGGCAGTTGCTATAATAGGGATACCCAGAGTTTTAGCCAAATGCAACTGTTTGACCCATCTTCATCTTCATACAGCCGGGCCTCTCATCGCTCAGCCTAGAAATTCTCAAAAGGGAAGACAGGGACAGGAAGTTGGAGGGAAGTGGCATTCACTGATCATGTGCTGTGGGCAAGGCATAATGCTAAGCACATTACAGTAACTAACACATGCAATCCCACTGAAGTGTCTTTACAACTCAATAGAGTAAGGATTACATCATTGCCACTTTACAGATCGAGGAGGCTGAAGCTGCAACATTGGCCCCAAAGCACTTAGCTAATTGTGAAGCCAAAATTTAAATGCAGCGTGTCTCCTGGCCTCTCTCTTCCAAGTGTCAATAAGCAGAATTCCAGATTGTGGAAGTGAGTAAATGGGTTCAGTCAGAAGTGGCAAGAATGAGAGGCCCTTAGCCTCCTTCTGCCCACTCATCTGTCTCTTTTTCCTTTTGTTCTCTATCTCTCCACTTCTCACCTTTGAAGCCAAGTCTGAAAGTCAGCAGTGCTTATGAGGGTCCTATCACAGCTGTCTCCCCAGGAGATGGGATGTATGCCTGAGACATGTGCTGTCTGATGGCTATCTGGACCTTGATTCATTTCTTCTTACTACTTGCTTAATAACTCTTCTGTCTCTGGGGAGTAGCAGTGTTTTGTGATGGAATAGAGTCAAGTTAGCAAAGGACAAGGAAAGATGACTGTTTCCCAAGGGCTCTTCCCTCATATGGGGTTGTTTCCAAGTGGAAAGAGTTTTGCCCTACCATCTATACCTCGTCCTCTGTGCCTGTTAATTGGTACAAAAAAATAGATAATGACGAGGCCTTGTTTCCTCATTAGACAGATTCTTTTATCTCTTTAGAGAGTTGCAGAATTTAGGTAATTTTTTTATACTAGCAGGGACCCAAAAGAAACCAGAATTCTCTTCTGGAGGGCGGATGCCTTGTAGCACAGGCTTCCCCGCTACGTGAGTGTCCTAGGAGCCCGTCAGCATCAGTGGATCAGCTGGTTTGTTGTGAGAGGCTGGTTCAGCTTCAGTGAATTTTTTTTTGGAGACTCTTAATGTGTTTGCCTATTTCATGATGGGTGATTTGCACAAACAGCGTGCAGCATGACAATGCACCTGCCCGCCAAGCTGAGTGTTCAACAGTTTTTGACCAAAAGCGGCATGACCTCCATGCCCTGCCCTCTCTATTACCTGTTCTTGTCCCTAATGACTATTTTTTTTCCCCTGGATTAAAAAAGTCCTCAGGGGGAAACATTTTGCCAATGTGAAAGAGGTAAAGCTAAAAACTGCAGAAGCACTACAAGCCATCAAAATCAACTAGTTTAAAAACTGTTTTGAGCAGTGGAAAAAGCATCTCAGTAGGAGTACTGCATCAAACGGAGAGTAAGGTAGTCTTATACAGCGAATATAGGCCTAAACCTATGTTTTAACTGTAAAATTAGGGGGTCGTCTTATACGCCCGGTCGTCTTATACGCCAGAAAATACGGTACTTTGAACATGACTGAAGTTTAAACATGTAAGAATAAATACACATTTTTTTGAATAAACAAATTCCAGGGTTTTGGGGGTCTCCCCAAGTAGTTCTGCATTGTGCCCCTAGGAAGTTAGTACTGTATTATCAAACCAGTGGACTTCAGGAAAATTTGGTCCTGAGGACATTGTTATGGAGGTCTTTGAAACAATGTAAGATATCCAGCCTCCTCCTCCAGTCTTGTTCTTAGTAACTATGCGCACAGGGGTTGACACAGCCTCTCCCATATGCCCAAGGTCCTGGCAGGCACATGGGGGAGCTGTGAGGACAGCGTCGATCACTTCCACAACAATACATTGTATAGCGTGAAGTAGTGAATGCTACTTTCTCTATGACCATGAGCACAAGCCTTCACCAGTCAGTATGAGCGGCAGGCCAGCCCATGGCAGAGAGAGAAGGAGGCTGACTGTCTCCCTCTGTGCCCAGCTCCTTTAGGGAACTTGGTCTTTCTGGGTAATGTAAGAAATCAGCCCCAGCTCTCTGCCTTTATGTGCTTTTTGTGAAGTCCTGGCATGCCTTTAACCTTGGTTGAGGAAGTCAACACAAATCACTGGGTGTGTAAAGCATCTCCCTATTTTCAAGATATTGTACTTCCCCTCCCACCCCTCCTCCAATTTTCTCCATCCCTCCCTGACATCTTTATTGCCAGGGTTTGGTTTGGAAAATTATGGGTAGGGAAAGTTCAAGGGCAGGGTGTTCAGAACAGCACTGCACATCTGTGAAGGGAACACAACAGGAGAGCCTGCAGCTGCTGAAAGAATGGGATGTCAGATGGTGGCAGGGCTGAGCCCACTGAGGGGTGGGGAAGAGGAGGTGCTTTGGGGCAAAGAGGCTGTAAATAATAACTCCCAGTGGGAAGTCCTTGTTCCCTTTCAGACTTAACCTTTAGTGGCCACAGGGGGTCCTCTGACATGGGAGGGTCCTAACTGGGACTATTCTACCTCATCTAGGTTTCCAAATTGCCATTCTTTCATCAGTTGGGTGTAAACTTGATAGAGAAATGGGGAGAGCATGCCAAGATGATGAGCCCCCTTCCTCCTGCCCCTCCCCTCCACATTGCTGAGGTGCTCTCAGCTTCCCCCCTTATTTCCATTGTGCAGGTGATACGTAGGTAGGTACCACATGTGATGACATCTAGAAGCCTCAAGGGAACTGCCTATCTTTGGTATTTCCTTGGGAAAAAGTCAGGGACTATGTTAGGAGTGGGAGGGAACATGGGACTAGAACTTCCAGGTTTGCGGCAAAAGTCAACTTTAGAATAAAATATTAGAACTTGAAGAGGCGTCAGAGCCCACTTGATGCCACAGTGGCCTCTTCTGAGGAATGAGGGCCAAGTGACCTGTTCAAGGTCCCCTAAGTGAAGCAGGGGCAGAGGAAGCCAGAGCTCTTCCCTCCCAGGCCTAAACCTTTTCTGCTTAATCTCTTGTTTTGAATTTTTTTCCTTCTACATAAATAATGAACAAAGATGTGATAGTGAATATTATCTACTGAATAGTGCATAGTGAAGCAAATAGTGACTAACACCAATTCTGGAGTTTCAGGTTGTCATCATTGGGGACACTTTAGGGCCATGGAAAAGAACAGAGATAATCCCAGGTAGAAAGGATCAAACCCAGCTAGGTGGGTGCCTGGGATCACCTTATTTTACCTCCCTTGGCAAGAGGCTTTGAATTCCTTGAGTTTATGATCCTGCTACTCTTTACTTTTTATCCTGTGCTGTTTCAGAGGGGTGCATAAGAGTTTATCTCTCTTGTGGAAGGTCCACAAGGCTGAACACATTGGTTTGGCCTGTTTGAAATTTGCTATATATAACTTTTGAGGACATTTTGCTCAATTGCCCATTTATTTTCCCCATGAAAACACTATCTGATAGCTATACTTATTAATCCATATCTACTCTACCCTCCAAAATCAGAATGAATTATTTCTTCCCTTCTCATCGCTCTCTAGAATTTCAAATGAAGTTCTGGATTATTTGACACTTAGCCCTCTTGCTTCTTTTTTAAAAACGATGATTTCAGGGCAAATGAGGAAATTGCATCCCTCTTGAGGCCCAGTTAGCTAGTTATGTCTTCTTCAATTAGCATGTGTTTATACAAGGGCACTGGACCTTCTCACCACTGACCGGTCCTGGCCGTCTTCCTGGAGTCTCAGGCAGGCGTGCAGTTAGAAGCCGCTGAGAGATCAGGGTGGGAGTCGGCTAGAGGGAAAGGTTAGAGCTCAGAACAGTTTAATCCAAACTCAAGGGCAGAGCTTGTGCTTAGTACCATCGTGGTTATGCTGAGGTGTGGGGTCAGCTGTTACGGCTGTACCATGGTGTTAATGATGTGACCTCTGTCTTTGCTCTTATGCCCCTTGTCCTTCTTCCTGACAGCCTGACAAGTTGTAGCTTTGGGGAGACCCTGGTCAATGATGAGTCATTTGTGGTTTAAAAATAAAACCCCTTGCAGCAAAGGTGCCCTTGGGACTTTTTGACATATATGTCATTGTTTCCAGAATTTGGAAGAAAGGAGAGTGAGTGTGTGTGTGTGTGTGTGTGTGTGTGTGTGTGTGTGTACATGTGTGTATAGGGGCATTCCTGTCCCACTTACCTATAAATTGATGGGAAAGCATAGCATGGAGATTGGCCACCAGTCTCATCCTAATGACAGGAATGATGCCGACTGTACCTGTGCCCTTAAAGGTATCAATTAGATAATAGATCTCTATTAAGTACCAACTGTGTGGAAGACACTTTGCTATGTGTTGGAGAATTTCACATACTATGTATAAGCTGAGGTTTTTCCATTAAGATATTTAAATTATATATATTTACAAGGGTTAGAAAGTCCAGCCATAAATATAGAAAAAATGAGGTAAGAAAACAACATATCTTGTCATTATGCCATCATTGCTAATATGAACATTGCTAATGATAAGTGCTAAAGGTTGAGAAGCTCCAAAGATAGCGGGATGTTATGGAGCGTTTGGGCTCTGGGGAGGTTTGAGTTGAGGAGATAGAAAACTTACTCTCCCCTCAACACCAGGAATCCACAAGAGGGGCTGTCATGCTCGCCTGCCCTCTGGCATCCTGGCTGGGACATTCAGTGTGTGCTGAGTCTAGCGAAGCCCAGCCTTGGAATTCGCCCCTGAGGGGTAAGGATGGAGAATGCTGCAGGGGCAGCATAACAGACTCACACAAGCAAACTGTCTCTGGTGGCCATGTCTCCAGCGGCACACGATGAAAATCTCTGGAAACTGATTTGGAAATTTCCAGAAGTGCCCAGGTGAGAGGCAGCCCCTCCCTTTTTTTGCAACCTAGGACAGGGGCAAGATGCCTTTCACAGGCCTTGCTTATGAACTGGACACACAGGTAGAACATGCAGGGGTGTGGTGGGAGTAAAGTTGTGGCTGAATAAGACTGTGCTCTGTCCACACAGAGCGGTCATACTGTGACCCGGGATGTCTGTGTGCAGACCAGTGTGTGCCTGGAGGAACACACTGGGATGTTCATGGGCCCTAGTGATTGGGGCCTCCTGGGGTCCCTTTCGCCATAAAGAATTTTTTTTTTTAATATATTTTTATTTTTGACAGAGAGAGGGAGAGATACAGAGACAGAGAGAGAACTGAACTGGAGGAGCTCCCAGTTCAGCACATGGTTCCGCACGGGCCGGGGCCAGGACTCGATCCTCGGTCCCCGGGGCTGCAAAGTGAGCGCTCAACCCACTGAGCCATCCCGGCTTCCCCCATAAAGAATATTAAAAGTGATGTTTTATGAGTGTGCTCATAGGAGTATATAATCCAGGCTGGACTTATTATTATACATCCATGGTTATTATTATAGTTACTTTTTTCTTGTGATTTGAAAGAAATTAAGATGAAGACATTTTCATGGGTCACTAGCAGTGCAGTGAGCCCAGTGTTTGCACTGGTGTTTGCCATGCCTAGGAGAGAAGTGGGTCCTGTTCCCTCCCTTCCTGTCACCCTATCCATCAGGAAAGTCTCACAAATAAGAAAACAAGCCCAGAGACAGATGCCATGTAGCACACCCTGCCCAGAGTTGGCTAATTGTTTCAGCTGAGGAAATAAAAATAAACATCCCATTTTAAGTCATGTCTTATGCCTTGGCTTTGGGAAATACTAACTTCAGCAACCCAGCATTAAAAAAAAAAAAAAAAAAGCAGCTGTGGATATGTCAACAGATTTTTAAGTAGTCTTGCTTGCCTGCATGTTTTGGAGAAACATGGGCCTTGTCCACACTTATATCTGAAAATGAGTCTTGTCATTTTAGAAGGTCTGTTCCCTGAGAACCCCACAGTAAAAATAGCATTTCCTCCATCCGAGGTTTGCAACAAGTGGACAGGGGTGGGCAGATGGTAGAAACCAAGGAAACAGATCTAGGGGCATGGGGTGGAGGCAGGGGTGAGCTGAGAGCTCAAGGGTCCCCTGAAGTGGCTTCCCAGCTGATGGTCCCTAAGCAGGGATGCAGACCCCTTTGGCCAGATCTTCCCACATTCCAAAGAGAAGAGAAGAAACTGGGTTTTTATGTGGAATCTCCAGTTTTAAAATATTAGTCAGGACTCCAAAATTCTTAAAGTATTCCACAGGCCAAGCAAAACACCTCTGCGGGCCAGATTTGGGCTGCCCGTTTTCAATCTCTATTCTAAACCGCGTCTCTCTCTGGTCTTGAATTAGCTCTGTTCCCTAGGTGCCAGAAAATGTCCTTAACTCTTCATCCTCTGTCTCCCAAAAAGGGCCCCTTCTCTCTCCAAGGTGAAGAGATCTTGGCCTCCAGGTGCTCTGGCTTGTTTCTCGTTGAACACATTTTCTACTGCTGCTAAGTCAATGCTCTCTTTTCTCTGGGCAGATATTGTATGTCACAGCCATAAATCACCCACAACTTACTGTAAATCCCCAAAGCCTACATATCACTAACTCAACGTCATCCCTGAAAATAATGTTGTTAGGACCTCATAAACATACACTTTGCTTGTTTAAGAACTGCAAGAGCTTTTTAAACACGGTTGCTAAATCACAAGAGTGTATTTTCCAGGACATAAATGGAAATGAACATAACCCCCTTAAATTGTCAGATTCTTTATAAGAAAGAGGCTCAAAGCTCTTCTGCCAGTGTACTAATGTGACCAAAACAGGGTTGATAATACTAAGTGAGTAACTCTTGATAATTGCCCGAGACTGTCTTCTGACTTACTTGGGTAAATGGACACGTTCTATGAGACTTGGTTTAATTTCTAGCATATGTGTCTGTGTAAGCGTGGGTTAATGTAGATGAATCCTGGCCATAGTTCTCATCAACCTTAAAGTTTGCAATTTAAGTATTAGGGTCAACATTTGCTGATGAAATTCTTATGCCGTGGGCCCTTCAGAAACAAAATTGGAAGTATCTCTGGACCTTTCTTTCCAGATTGGTCCCAAGTCTGAGCTCCACCTCCACTTCCTAACCTTTCGCTTTTGACATAGAAACTTGGCAGTTAATGTTAAGGTAGCAGTAGGCTGCGCTAGAATGCACAGTTCACAATAGGGTTCAAGCTCCTATGAGGATCTAATGCCACCATGGAGGTGACAGGAGGCGGAGCTCAGCTGGTCATGTGAGTGATGGGGAGCGGCTGTAAATACAGATGAAGCTTCACTTTCTAGCCTACTGCTCACCTCCTGCTGCGTGGCGCAATTCCTGATAGGCCACAGACAGGTATCAGTCCACGGCCCTGGGGCCAGGGACCCCGGCAATAGAGGGAACTGCAGGGACAGGTTATAGAGCAAGTTGAAGGACACGGGTGCTGTTAGACAGCTCTCCCTGGCGCATGCATTTGCTCTAGCAGCAGGAGGAGGTGGGTGAGGAGTTCATTAAGGCTTTTTCCCTCTTCAGAATAGCAGGAGCAGGAATCAGAAGGCGCGGGCTACAGAGAGCAGCATTAATAATTGAGACATGATCGGGCAGCTGCGCAACCTGTCAGTGCCTTTGACAATCTGTTATCAAGTATGTGGCGAGGCTAGGAGTGGACACGGAGGGGGCATTTGGTGTCTGTGTGTCTGTGTGCATATGCTTGCAGGAGGCACACACGAGCTGGAAGCTATAGCAGGAAAAATTATAGCAGGCAATGTGTGTAGATTACCATGTACAATGGTGGTTTTTCTTTTGTGGGACAAGCACTTCTTTGGGAATTTTACGAACACTATAGGAATTTTGTTTGCCAGGGACCCTAATATTGGTCCATGGACCCTAAGCTAAGGATTCCTGCTCTGTAAGTTGGGTTCATCTGTTTGCTTGCTGCTGTTTCTTTGCCATGAGTATCATGTGGCAGACAGAGCCTACAAAATATATCTAAGCAGGCGTGTGTCTGCAGTGTAAGTTTTCTCTTGAGCAGATGCCCCCTCTGCCCAACTGCATTTGAAATCGCAGAAATGTAGGCACAATGCTAATGAAACTAGGCAAGGGAGGCGCTAGGCTTCCGAGCTATTCCTTTCATACCAGGCAACCCTGAAAGGAGCATGTCAGGTGAGAAGGCTTCATCAGGCAGTCTAAACACTCTTTGCTTTCGGCTTCTCCTACACATTGTGGGTTAGCACCCTTTGTTATTATTAATTGTTAAGTTTATTGGGGTGGGCACCTGTTTTAAGGGAAGATTTTCTCCTTGGACTGCAACTCAGGGATGCAGATAATCTCCAGCCGAAATTCCATCCAATGCCCAGCGCTGGGGCCCAGGGCCCAGGCACCCCTGAGGCGCCCAAATGATGGGCACAGCTGCCACTTCTCCATAAGACTCTGTCTCTTGTCCACGGCTGGAAAGTCTCTGGGGACGTCTGTGGGCTCATCCTACCAGTCTTCATGCCAGTTTGACAGAAAACAGAACTGCTTCAGAAAAAGCCCCACCGTCCTCGAATTCCCTGCTTCCTTCAGATTTCTTCCTGTCTGCACCTGTCGGCAAGCCAGCGGACTGTGACAGTTTAATTGGTGTGCGGAAGGTGGGCGGGGAGAAGCAGGCATGGGTGCCCAGCATTCTGGGGGAAGGAGACTTCCTTGAGATGAGTGAGGAGAACCAAGACAGACAGGCCTGAGAGCGCTGCGGATGGGCAGAAGGTCAGAGACCCCGATTTGAAAAGAGCGCTGGCCGAAGAGAGGGCCGTTTGCCGGCTTCCTCCTCCCTAAGCAGCTTGGGGCAGGGTGTGCATTCACAGGTGTTGTTGGCCCCCTGTCCAATGGAGGGCCAAGAGGTCGGCTGGGAGGCTGAGGCCTGCAATGAGAATGTGTGGAAGGGGCAAGCATGCCCCCTAGCAGTTAGCAGCAGGGTTTGGAATAGGCTCTTCCTGGGCTTAAGCTGCTCTGTCTACCATGTTACAGCTGTGTGTCCTTGGGAAAGCTCGTTAACCTTTCCAAACTGCAAGGTCTTTCCTTTGTGAAACTACGTGAATATGGTGATGAGGGATGAGGACAACACCTACCTTGTAGTCATTTGGGGAAAAAAGTGACACGTGTCTAAGGCCTTAGTCCAGTGCCAGCAGGAAAATGGCCAAAATGTATTAGGTATTGTTGTCCTTTTTAGGTTTGTTTTGAAGCTTATAATCATGTCCTTAGAGAGACAAGATGTGAATATGTTAAAGTTAAGAAATAAAACAAGATTATTGCAAGGCCGTGATGTGATTAATTATCGAGGTAATGGACAAGACCCGAGCTGCTTCAGACTGCAAATCTGAATTCATTAATGGTTTGTGAAAGCAATAGAGTGGGTCACGACAGGCATTTTGAAAAGAGATTGAATGGCCTCAGATGAAAATACTGCCCTGAAAGGTCAATGTGATTCTATGAAACTTATTTCAGTGCATATGCACAGATCTATATAGATGGTATGAATAAATGTGTGTGCTGTCTTGCGATGCAAAATGTATTTCTTACAGTGGGTTTTGCTAAAAAATAGTTTGAAAAACACTAGATTTGAGTCCAGCAGGGAGCATCCTCTCTGGGCTGCAGCAGTTTAAGTCACCTTTAGGGAGGAAGGGACATTAGAGCTGGGTCCCCAGGCCTGATAAAATTTAGATAATATGGAAGAGGGGAGTGGATGAGCAATCCACAGGACCACCTCACTTCTGGCATCAACTGCAAGTTCAGGGACTTCTCCAAACCCCCCCCCCCCCCGCTTCAATAGCTCCCTAGAAGGACCACAGAAGTCACTGAAAGCTGGTATGCCCACTGACGATTTCCAAAGAGGAAGGGTACAGACTAACATCCACCAGGGGAAGAAGTGCACAGGGAGGCTCTAGGAAGGCCCCTAATGTGGAGCTTCCTTGTTCTCATCCTGTGCAGTCATGGGCAATGTCACTTCTCCAGCTTCCATGCGTGACAACATATAAGCAGTACTGCCAACCAGGAAGCTCAGCGGGCCTCAGTGTTCAGAGTTTTTATTGGTGCTCAATCACGTACACTTTGGGTGACTGACCCATTTCCAGTCATTTTGGAGATGGACAGATACCACTTGACCCAAAGCCGCCCACCATGTGTCCCATTGTTAGACTTCCTGGTGTGATTAACCACTCTTCCCCACCACCCGCATTCACATTGTTACCATCTCCCTGTGCCAAGGCATCCAGGCAAGGACTTCTAACAGTCATGACATGCCAAGGGCTTCGAGAGTGCCTCCCAGAAGCTGGGAACCTAGGCCAGGCCTGTCTCTGGGCAAGGCGAGTGTCTACAGCAGTCAGTCAGGCACCTGGGCTGAAGGAGGGTCTTTTATGGAGAGAACTGGGAGGGTTCTTTGACCACATGCATGGATAGTGGAGGAGAGGGGAAGGCTTCTTCACTAAATCTGGTCTTTCCAGAGTCTGTTCATGTCAGCAAAGTCACTGTTGAAAACATGGTTTATCCACCTCCTCAGCCCCTGTGTACACTAAATTGAATAGCTTGTCAGGTGAGCCTGAAGCTAATCAAATGAAACTGGGCACAGAGGACAGGAAGGGGACCACCTGGATGCCTGCTCCTCGTGTGGGTGAGCTGTCCCAGGCACAGAGGGCCTTTGGTTTGACCCCACTTGCTGATGTCTCCAGGTGACCAGCACTCTTCCTGTGCCCTGTTCCTTTGCAGACCCAGACGATGGGCCTCCAGGTGCCCTTAGCAGCTTCAGTAAGGAGAACATCTGTCTCCCTGCTCCAGTTTAACTTCTCTGCTGGAAGGCTTGATGAGGTCAAACCCAGCAAACACTGAGACCTCAAGCTGGGATAAAATGTAGATCCGGCATATCATCAGGCCATGCTGTCCCCTTGTCACCTGACAAATGAGACAGTCTGCAGCCAGGGACAGTTTGTAATTGTGCAGTCAAATTAACTTGGATTTCATCTTAATGAAGTGCTTAATGTCCCAAATGAGGCCAAGCCCTAATATTTAGAAAAGCAAACTGGACCCCAGGAAAGGCAAGAACAGATTTAAGTTAATGCCTGTTAGTATTAATTGTGCTTGCAGAGTAAACCTTTCAGAAACTCATCCTCTCCTGTGAGGCAATCCGTTAGCACCCAGCTCTGCTGTATTTTGGCTAGAGGGGTTTCCTGCTGAGGCTCATCAACCATGGAAAGAACAATTTACTGGAAATCTCAGCTGAACACTACGTCCAAGGGCATATTTCTCAATATCACAGCACCTCTGTTTTCTGGCAAGAACAATAAGAAGCACCCTCCTCTTTTTCTCTGAATTTTCTGTTTTGTTTTCATAGAAGTGTGTGTGTGTGTGTGTGTGTGTGTGTGTGTGTGTGTGTGTGTATTTAAACACTAATACTCTAGAGGCAGGTTGACCTGGTTACAAATCCTCACTCCATCCCTTACTAGCTGTGTGACCTTGGGAAGAAATTGAGCTCTCTGAACCTTAGTTTTACAACAGTAAATACGAATATTTCCTGCTTCCAGCACTGAGAACAGAAAATGAGATACCGTAGCAGTTAGAACAGGATAGAGAACATATTGACACTTAACTAAATCTGATTGATGATGATATAAATTATTTTCAGTCAGAATTATACATTGCCAAATTTGGTATCACTAGTTTTTATTTTCATTAAGCTGATGATTTAGCTCTTATTTAGAAAATGACTGAGGATTCAGTAATTAACTTAATAAATATTTATTGAATGGCTATTATGTTCCAGACACTATTTTAAACACTAGCCATTTACCATTTATAGTGTCAGAGGGTGACAGACAAGAAATATGTTGACAAATAAATAAAAATAAGACAATTTCAGCTGATGATTAGTGCTGGGAAGAAAATAAAAATGGTAATGGGAAGAGCAGAATTTCTTAACCTTTATTATTATGATTGTTATTATTATTACATTATTATTATTTTTTGAGAGAAGGTGTGTGTGTGTTGTGTGTGTGTGTGTGAGAGAGAGAGAGAGAGAGAGAAGGGGAAGGGCCCTAGCAGTCTCCATAGTTATACTTCATTGGTTGTGACATGGTTTCATTCCACACAGGTATATGTGGGGCAGGAACCCAACTGGGAGGTGAGAACCTTCACCACAGAGCCATCCGGGCCGTTACCAGTTGCCCCTCAGTTCAGCATATGGAGTTTGCACAGGCCAGGGCTGGGAGTTGGATCCTGGACCTCATAATTGTGAGCCAGGTGTTCAACTGCTGAGCCATCCCGGCATCCCCTCTTAACTTTTCTGTGCTGAGAAGTCTTTTGGCAGTCTAGTGGATATCATGACATCGTTTTCAGAATATTTATAAATGTACAATATAAAAACATTGGATTAGAGCAGGGGTCTCCAAACTTTTCATCCCACGGGCCGCATTAACTATCAAATAGCAGTTTGGGGGCCAACTACACACTCGAGGTTTAAATAAAAAAGGATCAAAACATAGATGTTGTTTTAAATTATTTATTTAATATTATTTTATTCAGATAAAAAGGTCTCCATGGGCCGGATGAGAGGGCCTTGCGGGCTACATCCGGCCCATGGGCCATAGTTTGGAGACCCCTGGATTAGAGGAAAACCAATTACATTGAAATACAGTTATTAGAATATAAAAAACAAGTTCATGATAGAGCATTTGTGTGCTTCTTAACTGGTGCTTTATTATCAAGATCCAGTGCAACAGTTCTAATATAATCCTATAATTTTAAAGTAGGATTAATGTAAATGAAATTTTGAGATAGCCATTTCAATTGTATTCAATTATGCAAATATCTGAGGTTGTTGTTACTAACAAAGTCAGAGGTTATCATCAATACTATTCTATAATAGTTTCTTGCCCACATTTATAGTTAAAAGAAATACTAAATTTGAGTTAGAGGTTAATAAAAATAAATACGTAATTTTCCTCATACAAGATCGTGGACTCCCTGAGTGTTGTCCAAGGACCTCGTAGGCATCTGTAAGCTCCCATGTAAGAACCCTTGGAATAGAGATGGACTTGTACTGGGGGTTGAACTATTTCTCAGAGAGATGGACAATATGTTTTCTTCTTTTAACAAGCTATTCTGGACACATAGATTAATGGAGTGGACTTGAGAGTCCAGAAATAGGCTCATACATCTATACTTGATTGATTTTTTATTTTTTTGGACAAAGGTGTCAAGATCATTTGATGCGGGGGTGGGGGGGGATAGCATTTAAAAAATGGTAATGGGACGACTAGATGAAGTTGGACCATTACCTCATACCATATACAAAATTGACTCAAATGATCAAAGTCCTAAATTTAAGAGCAGAAAATGGTGGTAAACCTTTATGATACTGGATTTGGCTGGTAATTCTTAGATATGATACCACAAGCCAAAACAACAAAAGAAAAAACATTGATAGATAAATTGGACCTCATCAAAATTTAGAACTTGTGTTTCAGAGGGCAATACCAAGAAGTAAAAAGACGACCCACAGAATTTGCACATCACATATCTGATAAGAGGCTTGTGTCTAGAATATATAAAGAACTCTTACAACTCAGTAATAAAAAGATGACCCAAATAAAAAATCAGCAAAGGATAAATATCATCAATACATTGGTTATTAGGGACTTATAAATCAAAACTTCAGTGAAATACTACTTCACACTCACCAGTATGGCTATAATAAAAGACAGCTCATAACAAATGTTGAGAATGATGAGGTTGCAGACAAATTGTAAACCTTGTACATTGCTGGTAGGAATGTAAAATGATGCAGCATCTTTGGAAGGTAGTCTGACAGCTCCTCAAGGTTAAGCATAGCGTTATCATAGACCTAGCTACCCCACTCCTAGGTATATTATATAGCCAAGAGGAATGGAAATGTATGTCTACTTAAAACTTGTACTTGACTGTTCACAGCAGCATTATTGATAATAGCAAAAGGTGGAAACAATAGATAATTGGTTTAACAAAATGTGGTATGTTCTGCAGTGAAATATTATTTGTCCAAGGAATGAAGCACGACACATGTCACAACATGGATGAACCTTGAAAACATTATGCTAAGTGAAAGAAGACACACACACAAGAACACAAGTATGTGAAATACCCAGAATAGGCAAACATAGAGAGACAGAGATTAGATTAGTGGTTACTTAGGGCTTGCAGGGGTAGGGAAATTGGGGATTGATAGCTAAAGTGTGCAGGGTATCTTTTTCAGGTGATAAATGTATTCTAAAATTGATTATAGTGATGCTTGCCCAACTCTGTGGATACACTAAAAATCATTGAATTGAACACTTTAAAGATTTATTTTATTGATTTTTGACAGAGAGAAACAGAGACAGAGAGAGACAGAGAGAAGAGGGAGGGCCCAGAGCAGTCTCCATAGTTGACATTACTTTTTCCATATAGTTTCACTCCACAGGTGGGCACAGGGCTACACAGGGCAGGAACTGGGCCGGGAGTCTCCCACATAGGTCCCGGCAAGAACTGAACTGGGGGCACATCCCAGTTCAACATGTGGGTTCACATGGGCCGGGGCCGGGATTCGATCCTTGATCCCTGGGGCTTCAGAGCGAGCGCTTAAGCTGCTGAGCCATCCCAGCTTTCCTGAATTGTACACTTTAAATGGGTGAATCATATAGTACATTATTATAATTCAACGAAGCCGTTGTTTAAAAAGTCATTCTGACTGTGGTGTGGAGAGTCATGTAGGGGTGCAGAATAAAAGCCAGGAGAATGTTTAGCAGGTGGTTTCATTAGTCCCAGTAGAGAGCATGATGCCTCGGGCTAGGATGGAGGCAGTGGGGGTGGTGAGCACATGCTGCAGTTATCATGGGAAGAAGATGCTGTTTGGTTGAAAATCGAGAGAAATCGAGAGTGACTTTTTAGGTTGTTGACCTTAATAACAGGCATTTTCCTCCTAGGAGTTTAAGTTGCAATTTGTAGAAATGTTGAGAGGATTAGCCATAGACCTAAACACTACAAACTCTTTGGAGAGTTGGATTCTAAATTGTTATTATCAATTTCACTGTGCCTTTTAAAAGGAAAAGTACAGGCACTCCTCACTTAATGACTGAGTTCTATTCCTATGACCAGGTCATTAAGTGAATTGGTTCATAAGTGAGGAGCTGAAAGGCAGATGCCTTGTGGTGTGTCATGGCATCACAGGGTATGTATTTTCAATAGATACCATGTGACACCACACTTATAAATGTAATACATAGTCTTGCATGATTTTGAATGCTTTGTGTAGTGACTACTAACTGACTGTGAGATGAGACAAAGACTGAGAAGGGGGATTCTAAGACTCACAGAGACTGAGGAAGGGGATTTCTCATGCTGGAGAACTGATCTTAAGTCTGAGTGGTCGTTAAACAGGTGAATCATTAAGTGAGCAGTGACTGTATTCATTTACACATATGCTCACCACATCTTCACATGCATTCTCATGCATGCCAAGCAGCACTGACAAAACCACACACTTCAGAAAGTCACTCCAGTGGAGGAAGAATGAGACCCTAGCTTCATGACTTCTCATGTTGATGCTAAATTTGTTCAATGGAAAGAAATCAGTGATTAGATTACAGAGAAAAGACTCTATTCGAGAATTTATGTATCTTAAACATGTCCATCAAGCATAATTTTCTCCCAGTCACACGTACAAATAGTAAAGGAGGAGAAAATGTCATTTTAGGGCCTTGAGTATTATAGGATTTTAATAATGTCAGCAAAATAATGGCTAAAAGAACCATGATTTCTCCAGTCACTTGGTCCCGACTGAAGCTCAGGCTAAGTAATCTGTCATCCCAGGCGTGTTAAAGTCCAAGTTACTCTCTTCCCTGGAGACAGTGTGGCTTCAGTAACGAACGAGTTCTGGAAATTACAGAAGTCATCAGATTGTTTATTGAGATTATCTGCTTCATCTCAAGCAGAAGCAAATGAAACAGACTCTTCTTGAACATGTAAATTGCTCTGATAAGGGGAGTCACAGATGTCCCATGATGTGGCATAGTGACTTGAGTTCACATGGAAGCAGAAGGCCCTTTTCCCTGGAGTGGGGATGGAGGAAGCCTTTCTTAGCCTTGAGCCAGGGAAGGAGGAGTAGATGTGCACTCAGTGATACTTGAAGAAGATGCTTTTCCCTCATTATCTTTCTGCTTTTCCTCCAGTTCCCCTTGGCAGCCTGGATGTCCATTTCCATTCAATTAATTGACAGAGGGTCCATTTCTAATCTCAGCTGCGCCAGCTTTATCTGTATAATGCTAGGCGACACAGACCTGTGTGGCTTACTTTCCTCAGCCACAGAGGACAGAAGGCATTAGAGAGTTTGCGAAGTTTTCTTCTTCGTACATACCACTCTTGGTTGTTTTTTTAAATTGAGGTGAAATTCACATAACATAAAACGAACCATTAGCCACATGAAAGTATATGAGTCAGTGGCATTTAGTATATTCACAATGTTGTGCAACTATCACTTCTGTTTAGCTCCAAGACATTTTTATCAACAAAAGGGCACCCCATCACCATTAAGCAAACACTTCCCATTGCCTCCTTTTCCCTGCCCCTGGTAACCAATGATTTGTTTTCGGTCTCTGGATTTACCTCTCCTGGATGTTTCATATGAATGGAATCATACATGTGACTTTCTGTTTCTGGCTTTCAACAGTGAGCATAATATTTTCAAGGTTCATCCTTAAAATATGGTAGCATGTATCAGTACATAACTCCTTTTTGTGGCTGAATAATATTCCGTTGTATGGATAAATCACATTTTGCTTATCCATTGATCAGTTGATGGGCATTTGTGTTGTTTCTACCTTTTCACTGTTGTGAATAATGCTGCTTTGAAACTTTGTGCCCAAGAAGTTGTTTGAATTTTTGTTTTCAATTCTTATACACGTAGGAGTAGAATTTCTGGGTCATCTGATAATTCTATGTTTAACTTTCTGAGGGATCACTAAGCGGTTTCCCACAGTAGCTCATCATTTTACATTTCCACCAATAATGTACCAGGATTGCAATTCATTCACATGCTCACCCACACTTTTTTGTTGTAGTTACCTTTGTTTTTGCTTTTGTTTGTTTGCTGAGAGCCACTACTCTTTGTTTTTGATTTCTAGAGTAAAAGTAGCTCCTGGTCAGCATTTGCATCCCACTCTGCTTGGTCTCAGGGAGTTTGTTCTACTGTGATAGCTTTCCAGGTAGGCCATGGGGTGACTCTGGAAGAGCACAGACTTTGCACTCAGAGTTAGGATTGAAACCCAGGTTCTTTCTAGGAGTGTAACTTCAGCAAGTTATAAGCTCTGCAGTCTTGGTCATCTACCTTACCACTGGGATAGAGATCTGAGTAACTTCCTGGTACATGCCTGGCAGGTAGTAGGCTGAATAAATAAATGCTCTTCCTTCTCAGTGCTGAATACCAGGAGGGAAAGAGATGGGTTTCAAACAGTGTGCTTTAAAATTCTTATTTTTGGTGTCTTATTGACTGTTTTCGGTGGATTTCCTAGAAAATCATGCTTGATTAAATTAACATTGAAATTTTGATATGTTTATTCTCTATATGTATAGTAGCTAATGGAGGTGAGGAAGGTAAATCTGCATGATGAAATTCTGAAGGTAAATTGGGCTCACTTTCGATCTTGAGATGCCTCAGGTGCATGACCCACCTTTGTTTGGTTTCTACTGAGTCCGTGGTCAGGATGGACTTGGAGTGCTTACTCATCTCCGTGTTCCTTCTAAAACACAGTCTTCTTTTTATTCTAAAAAAAGAAAAGAAAAGAAGAACTGTTGAGCACAAACAGCTTCATTCACTGTGGAGGAGTCAACAACGATTTCTATTACTTATGATGTAAACATGCGTTCCTATATGAAAATTTCAGCCTCATCTCCCAGATCACACCCCCTGAGAAGTCCTGGTGATATGGTGTGTGGTGGGTTGTGCTTTTCTTGGTCTCAAGCACTGTAGGTCCCCACATAGAGGAGCATCGGGGGGGAGGGGGCTACTGCTCCCTTGGGGTTTGGCATGATGGTGGTGAGCGTTTTGGACAGGTGCCTCGAAAGGAGGGTGGAGCCCCATGATTACAGGCAGCCAGAGGTGGAATTCCTGATCACTGGAGAGGGTTAAGTAATGAGAAAAGCAGAGACGGTGCTTACATCCATTGCCCGGTTAGCTCAGAGCATGTTGGTCCAGGGAGATGCCTGGGTGGGCTAATCGTTCTGTAGGCCTTCAAATTGATATTCTTTACATATTTATTTAGTGGAGAGACTGGGCTTTGTGTGAGGGGAAGTGAGGGGGAAGAAAACTGTTACAGAGGTGCCTGGGAGGACTTGGCCAGCCAGCTCAGCTGTTCAGAGATCCTCCGTTGGTCTTTGAATTGTTCTTGTAGAGTCTTACCTCCTCCCAAGTGGCTTTGCCAAGTATTTTTCATAATCATGTGTAGTAAGTATTCTTGTTCAAAATCTCATTTGTGCATTTTGTTACTTTTCCAGTGATCTTTTGGGTACTTTATACATTGACACCACCCCCATCCCTATCCCTATCCCCATCCCTCATGAGACTGGCCAGTTGGTGCCCTCCCCCCCATTTATCTCCAGCTAAGAGTTTTCTTAAAAAATGTTAATTTAGTGCTTATTCTAAGTATCACCTCACTTCATCCTCATAGCAGTCTAAGAAGTGAGTGCCAGCATTATCCCCTGTGTACAGGTGAGGAAACTGAGGCACAGAGTGGTTACTGTGGACGCTGAAAGTGACAGCTAGAAAGTGGCACAAGGAGGAATTGAGCCCAGAACTTTAACCTTAACCCCTACATTTGCCTTGAGCAAAATCACGCATTGTTTCTTTCAAAGCCAGCATTTCAGACCCCACCCTCCCCCATACACACACCAATAATGACAGCAAGTGAAAGCTGTGTAGGGATAATTTGATCCTAAAATGTCATACATATCAAACCTAGTGATTTATTCTGTAATCAAAACTATTATAATCATGAATGATAATTATCCATAATGTAAATCTTTTGAGAACTGGTGGGAGCTACCTCTCTATAAAAGTGGTTCTGTTTTAAATTTAGTTTCTAAGAAGTATATAGCATTTATTCCATAATTTGCATTTGGCAGTACCTTCCAAGTCATTGACTTCCCAAAACTTTAGAACGATGGAACTCTGAAGTTCACAGGTATCTTCTGGAGTCTGCTGAACCTCGGAACCAGAATGTGGGTTTAGTCAGACACTCAGTAAGCAAAGTGATTGATCGCTTTTCTATCTGTAACTAGTTGCAAAAAAAGAATGCCAGGAACTTAGGAAAAATTTTCCATCTTCTGCTTTCCTCTCTGGACCTCAAATTGTTTGATATTCTGGTGGTTTCCAGGGTGTTGACATCAGTGAAATGGCAGCACAGTGTAATTATCTAATATGCTATAAACTCCATGCTGTGGTCTGGCAATGGAACTACTGCCCCAGGCAAAGGGGAGTTTGGGTTATATAAAAAAGCAATAAGCCTTTCCTTAATTACTCCTGAAAAAGGAGAATTCTGGCTTTTAAATGAACTAAAAGTACAAAAAGAACATATTTTGTAATTGGGGAAGTATAATTTTTCCTTAGAATACTAAAATTATTCTTCAGGACATTGGCTGTCAGTAACATGGAGACTATAGAAATCTTCAGTTATTCCCCCAGGAGCGTGTGGCCATCCTGATAGCTTTCCCTTTTGTCTGAAACCCCTCCTATGGGGTGAGCAGGTTTCCTCAGAGCTGATATGATTTATGCCCCTTCTCTCCTAAAAGCATCCAGTTGGGCCTGGACGAGGGGACGATAAATGAGTCCCAGTGGCCATGTTGTAGATTACTTAGTGCCAGTTGTCAGTTCTTGTCTCCCTGGGAAGGGTTTGAAACAAGATGGTTTTCGACAGACTGCCCATGATAAATGATTTTCTGAGTAAGAAATTGCTTTCAGTGCCAAACATCACCAAATCACCCTGACGAATGCTTTTGGCTGCAGGCGTCTTTGCTTGGAAGAGTGGGGGGCTGGGAGCTCAAGCCAGGGTGGGTCCAGCAGTGTGCCTCCTGGGTGACAACAGAGAGGGGCAGATCTTTGTTTTTGGACTGTGCATTGGATCAACATCTTTTTGCTGTTGCTAAAAGCCTGTTAGTGGTTGCTGAAAATTTAGAATATTCCATATCTGAGAGACATAGATAGACTAAAGGAGCGTATACATCTGTTAGTTCTGGGTTATTATGTTGTTTCCACATATAACTGTTAGGAGTGAGGTGACTAATGTCACTTATAAATAGAACAGTCATGTGTATACACAGCAGGGGCAAGAACCCTCTAGGCGATGTCTCAACTTCTTATGAGTCCATGACCCTTCCTGAAAACTCATAAAAATAGCATGTCCTCCTTCAGTATTATTTGACATTTTAAGAGAGACAAAACACCGTGTCTAAAATCACAAAAGATGGACAAAGTATGCCTTTTCCAGCCATACAGAACCCCCTTCCTCCCCTAGAATCCCGGGCACTAGGGCTCTCCAGCATGACAATCACGTATTGCTTGGCAACCGAGTCCCCCCCACCCCCACCCTTCCGGGCGTTGGCGGGAAGATACCTCTGGCACTAGAATCTGGGGTCTCTGCCATCAGCATCATGGGGTTGCTTAGTCAGGACCCAGGGGAGATAACAGTTCTGCTTGAGGGGCCCTGAGCACTGTCAGTGCTGTGGGTGAGACCTCAGCAGTCCCAGGTCACAGGGTGTTGTCACCCTCCTGCATTTGCCCACTTGGCCACCATGACTCCTTGGCTGCCTGCCAGGTCCCAGTCCTTGCTTCCTCCTGAGGCCACATGGGGAAGGCCACAGTGCCTCTCCAGTCATGGTTACACAGGAGCCACCAGCCCAGGCCAGCCCTGTGAGCGTCCCATGGCCAGCTATCGGTGTGTCACAAGCTTTCTGCCGCATGGGCTGAGAGAGGCAGGGTGAGACACTGCACTCCGAAGCCCATGCCAGGGAGGGATGGGCTCCCAGGTGGGTGAGGGCATTAATTGCTGGGTGTACCACTCAGCTTCTGCTGGGACAACAGAACTAGAGCCTGTTGAGAGCTTGCTGGGTTTCCTGGTCATAGTGGAGTCCATGGGGTAGGTGGAGAAAGATGGGTCATGCTCGCCCCATGCCTTGTTCTTGAAACAATACCCCATCTTCCTAATAGTTTCCACTTCTGTTTTGATGTGTAAATGGATGGACTAAGGCCTGAGAGGAAATTCTAGTGCCCAGGAACAGCCCGTTGGTCAACTTCAATGTCAGTCTGTTTTGCTGCAACATCCATTCCCTTTTGTCTGTCCTCGCCTCACTTAGGTCCTTCTGCCTGGCGTGCCCAGTGACATTCTCCCCTCTGTCAGCATACTGCAGGGTAGATGTAATGAAGCAGTCATTGCCCAGTAAAGCTGAATGTCGATGGCCCAGCACTGCCCATTGGATTGACATCATTCATTCATCCATCAACCATTCATTGAACCTTATTCTGTGTCATCCTCTGTGTTGGCTGCTGGGGCCACAGAATGAAAGAGAAAAAGTTTCCTACCCTTAAGGGGCTCACAGTCTGACATGAACTCTGACAGCTGGTGGCAGTGATAACAACAGTGAAAGCATACTGCGTGCTAACTTTGTTCTGGCATGTTCTAGTCCATGTTCTAAGCATTTGCTTTTTAGTAATTCATCTAAGCCTTACCACAAGCCTATAAGAGGGGTGCTATCACCATTCTCATTTTATAGATGAGAACACTGGGGTTCAGCTCCCCAACATCACATAGATCATGGGCAGCACCACGGTGTTCTGAACCCCAAGAACCCCAGCCCCAGCGGTGGGTGTTCTAAAGGGTGGTATAGGGGAGGTGAGTCTAGAGAAGGTGGATGGGAAGAGAGATAGTGCTCGGCACCTCAGTGGGTTAAGGGAAAGTAGCTCTAGGGAGCTGGTACTTGAGCTGAGCCCTGCGTCTTCACATGGCATCCTGGTCTCTAGCTTTGGTGGGAAGCATCTGCGTTCCTGACCCTCTGGGCTTGGCTTTAGGTGCTGGCATTGCCACACAGCCCTTTCTTATAGTGTGAGGACCTTCCCAAAGGAGACAGGTTCACCTGAGTTCTTCATTTGGACCCAGGGAGTTGAGACCTGTGTGCAAAGAAAGACGTCTCTATGTACTTCAGTACATGACTTTCAAAGTCACAGTCATGTGGGATGAAAGCCTTTTAGGACCCCTTCAAAAAGAATGCAGTTCTTCCAGTCTGGGATTATGAGCCAAGGGCCCAGGCCACACCTTGTTCATTAGAACAGAAACTGGAATAATTGACTCTCTATTTTGGGAACAGACACATCTAGGGCTAATTAGATCAGCTGAACCCCAAGTGTGTCTGGGTCATAGATCTGTAACATCCCAGATATTCGGTAAACCTGGCAAAAGGAGGGTGACAGGAAAAGAGTGAGCTTGATTGTCTCATGAAGAGCACACCTTTCTCTGTGCTCCGACCTCAGCGGTCAGTAGCAGAGGCTGATGGGGAAATCCGCCCAAACCCTTTCAGTGACACCAGGTTCGTGCTGGGAATGGCACACCTGGCTTCCTCACAGACTCATCTATTCTGGAACTTCTCTGATGTCAGGCAATATCCCAAGTAGTGAAGACTCCCACACACTTGCTTACTGCCGCACATCTCTGGCTCATTGGGAGGTTTGGCTCTGCATGTGAACCATCACCACCAACACTTTTCACTTCTCTCTTCACTTTGCTCATGACCTCTGCCAGGGTGACCACATTTGTGGACTAAGCTCACTGTCCTTGAAACTATCTGAAACTGTGCTGCCTAGAGAAGTGATCCTGTTAAGGGACCCCACCTCCTTCTCCCCCTGGAACTAAGGAAACAGGCCATATGACAACCAGTCAGGGTCAGGAGAGAGAGCACAACACTGAGAAAAAGATCTCATGGCCCATGAACTTCAGGAGCCCTGCAGTGGTCCATAGAGCCTTTGGCCCAGCTCCCCTGCACTCTGGGTTTCTTGCTACCATGTCTGCATGCCCAGTTAAGAAGGTACCCAAAGAGGCCATCACTGTTAATGCGGTTTTCATTCTTGGTTCATCCTTGACACATTCTAACTTTCTTGCATTTTCTTTTAAACTTGTTTTGGGGACAGACAGCTTCTCTAGTTGGAGAGTAAGGCTGATAATAAGGACTTCAAAGATGACAAGGCAGATGGGCAGGGATCACCTGAGTAGCACCACGATGAGCAATTGGCTAGGTCAGCATCATCTGAAAAACCGACACATTTTCTGTTCCATTATGATCTGATGAGAAAAACTATTACCACTATGTCTTCCAAATTACAGTTCTTTGCAGCCAAAGAGAAATGGCATAATTATTTAAATGCAGCTCAACCCTGCATTAGCACACCCCACAATCCAATTTATAATGTAAACTCAGATATCTAGAGAATGGTAATCAGCTCCAACCTCTGACCTAGCCTCAGCTAATTAAGCTAGAGTGTTTGTTTATTTCTCTGAGGGGGCAGGGCAACTTTGCCTTGGGAAGCAGAAATGCAGAGGGTGGGACCCTCTTGTCCCCAGTGTTTTCTGGGTCCTCTCACCCTAGAATCTGGAATCTGGCCAATAAAACAGGAACTGACTAATCAAGATGTTCCTGGCATCATTGCTTTCTAAGGATCTAAAATCATCCCATTGATGTTTACCCCAGAGCTGTCAACTGACCCAAGTATAACCAGGCTGCTGCTGGGACAGAGAAGGTGAGGGTTTTGCAGTACGACCCCTAGTGGCTGGTTGTGCAGGCTCCCTCATGTCACTTTAGAACCCTAACAGGGATGTAAGTTCTCATTTTACATGATTAAAATATTTAGACCTCTCTTATATTATGTTGTGGGGGGGAGGCATGGGGTAGAGTAGATGGGCAAGCAGAGGGTTGGAGGTTTATTTAACTTCAGATTGGGCATTTAACTATGAGATCTATAATAAGGATTATAATATAATACGATGCTCAAAAAAGAGAGTGCTCCTAACTATTTCCCAGGGACCATGGGAACCTGAATATCTTTGTAGAATAGTGACCTTCATCGGTAACAAAGCCTGATGTTCTCCCAAAGACAGGAGAGCAAGTTCACTGCTAATGGGCTGAGCTCTACTTTCCTCTCTCTCCTATAGAGAGGATTTTCACTTGTGCCCCTCTGTACATGAATGTTACATGCGTTCATGTATTATCTTGTTTAATCACCCAGTAATCCTGTAATGAAGTGGTTATTATGATCATCATATTTTTTTTTAGATTTATTTTATTGATTTTTGACAGAGAAACAGAGACAGAGAGAGACAGAGAGAAGGGGGAGGGCCCAGAGAAGTCTCCATAGTTAACATTAGTTTTTCATATAGTTTCGCTCCACAGGTGGGCACAGGGCTGCGCAGGGCAGGAACTGGGCCGGGAGCCTCCCGCATAGGTCCTGGCAAGAACTGAACTGGGGGCACACCCCAGTTCAGCATGTGGGTCCACATGGGCCGGGGCCGGGATTCGATCCTCGGTCCCCGGGGCTTCAAAGCAAGCGTTTTACCCGCTGAGCCATCCCAGCTTTCCCTGATCATAATTTTACAGATGAGGAAAGGAGGCTCAGAGAGTTAGGACATTCATACAGCTTGTAGGTGGCAGGGCTGGGATTTGAATCTGAATTTATCTGGCTTCAAAGCCCACACTCTGTCACTGTCCCTTATAAACGTCCTTGTGATGCAGTGGGTAGTTGGGTATGGAGTTGTTCTTTAATGCTGAGAGCTCTTTTGGGGAGGGTGACTGGAGATGTAGACCTGTTTAAGAACTTTATGAAAATGGTGGACTTCTGGGTGGGTGGGGAATCAGGAAACACCCAACCCCGCAATATTGAACACAATTTCCAAGAGTCCATTGTGCCCTTGATTTCATGTGTGGATTACTTAGGCCTCAGAGGAGTCCTGGGATCCCAGGTTAAGCTAATTAGGGCCTTGGGAAGATTTATTAAAAGTAAAAGATTCATAACACTTTTTTTAAGGAAAAAATGATTTGGTGATTGGTCAGCCATTTCCAGAAATATCCTTTTGACTCTTCAGGAACAAAGAGCAAGGATTAGGAGAGAGGAGGATGGAGAGGAAATAAATGAAGGGCAGAGGAAGCAGGATGGAAGGCATTAAGGAATTATCTAGCAAACAGTCAAAGCAATTTGCATTGTGAATAATTAAGGTTGTTCAGACCCTCAGGACTTGGCTGAAGCACCATTCACAAGCACTTTCTTTTCTGGTTAAAATTAATTGGAGTGTTGGTTTATTTATCTTCTCCCTTGGGGAACTGAATGACTCACCCTGATTTATAAACCTGTCACCTCTCCACTGTCTATTAAGATCAGTGGGGGTGACTGATTGATGATTTATTGTGTTCCCCAGGGCTATTGCTTATAGAACCCAGATGCTGGTGGCTGGGTCATGACTGCCAGAGACATCTCAGAGTCCCAGAATCTCTAGTTTTAATGGAAAGAGAGAACAGGTGGCTTCATGAGTTTGGGCGTTATTTACGTCTTCAGGTAGACTTTTAGCCGAAATTAAATATTATATGGCTAAGGGGCTAAGGAGGATGAGATCCCAGAGCTTGGGGATTTTTAGATTTCAAGCTAGATAGTTTCCAACCCACCAGGAAGGATGCCTCTTAGAAGCTTCCACTCCTCGTGTTTGGAGAAGACCCCCAGAGACCACCCCTGGAGACCACTATTAGTTAGAGTGACTCCTTTATATTCACCAGCATGGCCCAGAATTCCTTCACATGGCTTATGTCCTCAGCTTGCAGTTCTGATCTTCTGAGATTTAAGAAATAAACAGGACAAGGAAATAGCTTTGTGGCGTAGCTCTGAGGAAGGTGGAGGGTCCATCCCAGGTCCTGTTAGCCAGTCTTTGAAGATGCTGCAGAGGTGACCTGACTGCCCAGGGATCAAGATACCGCAGGCATATGTGGCTCCTGATGCTGACCTCACGGAGTAGACTCTAAGCTTTAGCCTTGACCAGTGGTATGAGCTTGATGAGTCAGCCTAGAGGGTAAAGCACGCCTTTGGTGACAACCTGCGTGAGTTTAGTTTCTGTCTAATCACTTGCCCAATAGGTGAACTTGGGCATGTTACTCAACCTCCTCTCTGTGCCTTGGTTTCCTCTTCTGTAATATGAAGATAAGAACATAAATTGTAATACAGATAAATCTGGTGTGAGGATTAATTGAATCAATGTCTGAAAGCACTTAGAGCAGTGCCTGACATGTTTAGAGGTTCAGAACAGTGCCCTTAAAGAATTTTACTTGTTGTTATTTAAACTCTGTTTCAAGTTCTCCACTTGTAGAAAGGAGCTGATGGGAATGGTGCTGTTGGGAGGATGATGAGAATCTCGTGAAGTGAATGTGCTTAGAACAGTGCTGGGCAGAGCACTTGTGCCGATGAGATCGGGCATGTTTGGGGTGGTATGGCCTCAGACAGAACACTCATGTTCAATCAGTGCTCAGCAGCAGTGGGTCATAACTCTAATGACAACAGACAGACCAGGGGTATCTTGCCAGTTCCCCCATGGATTAAGAAATGAGGGTGCTGAGAGACCTTGTAGTGAGGCAGAACCCTTCAAACACTGATATTGACCTCCCATGTTCTATGTAACTTCTGTCAGTGCCAAGGCCTTTGAAGCCAGAACTGCCTGGGATGAGATCTGCAGCTCTCTCCACTGCCCCTCAGTTCCAGCACAGTGATCCCGAGTGTCTGTGCCCCTTGTGTATTAGTATTAAAGTTCTTGGTGCCAGTTCACTGGGAATAGTGCTTAGAAGAAATGAATGTACTAGGGTTCTTCTTAGAATGACTTCAAGATTATATTATGCTGATGGAAAGCAGGAAAAAAAAATCAGTGCTCCTCTCTAGCCCTGTGGTCTAAAAGGGAAAAAATACTTTATTAAGCACGTCTGAGAAGACAGAGTGCCCAAGATGTGACTCCAATGTTGATTCTGGCAACCTGTACAGAGTCATTATGTCACAGATAAAGACACCCAGGCCAGCCCTTCAAGAGCAGAGGACCTGAAAGATTTGGGGATGGATCTATAAAGAGAAGATGCATTTTCTTTTTAAAGAAAAGAGAAATGGTCTCATAAATGTTGAAATCTGATCCACAGTAGAGAAGGGACCCTCTTAGGATTATGGATGTTAGTGGGCTGTCATTGGGACTGGGCGGAACTGGACTGTCTCTCACTGAAGGGATTGACCCACATGTGGGGCTTAGCTCTGAAGGCCCTTCTTCTGGGGTTAATGTGAGAACACCCCCAGGAGTCAGTGTGGACATAATGCAGTAGGAAGAGTGGGGCCTGTGGGGACCTGTCCACGGGGATACCTGCTCAGCTCCAGCGGATTATTCCCCAGGGGGATAATGGAGTTGGTCTTTCAGCTCTTTTGTTTAATCCAGGGGTCTCTAAACTATGGCCCACGGGCCAGATGTGGCCCACGAGGCCCTCTCATCTGGCCCGTAGAGAACTTTTTATCTGAATAAAATAATATTAAATAAATAATTAAAAACAGCATCTATGTTTTGATTCTTTTTTATTTGGACCTCGAGTGTGTAGTCGGCCCCCAAACTGCTGTTTGACAGTTAATGCGGCCCGTGGGCTGAAAAGTTTGGAGACCCTTGGTTTAATCAAATGATTCTAGAAATCCAGTTGTTGTTTATTTCTAATGCAACACTTCTCATTTTTAAAAACTGTATGGGGGGCCATGTTGTGATTTTGGCTATAGAAGAAGATGAGGGAGCTAGTTGTTTTGTATGTGCAAGGAGGCCACAGGGGTTATCTGGAAATGGGTGCTGCACTCCTTCAACTTTGACCACCCTCTCAGCTGTCAAGAGAGAAGGGCTCACAGCTCCTCCCTCCTGTCCCCTGCCTCCAATGGTGGTCCTGGAATTCATGTCCCAGGAAACAGCCCTTCAGGTCTCCCATTGTGTTGAGCTATACAGATGACCCTTGAACAACACAGGTTTGAACTGCCTGAGTTCACTTATAGTTGGATTTTTTTTTCAATAAATTCTGTCAATGTATTTTCTCTTCCTTATGGTTTTCTTAATAACCTTTTCTTTTTTTCTAGATTTATTGTAAGATTACAGTATATAATACATATAATATACAAAATGTGTATTAACTGACTATGTTATTGCTAAGGCTTCTCGTCAACAAGTGACTATTAGTATTTAAATCCACATAAACAAAAGTTATGTGTTGATTTTCAACTTTACAAGGGCCGGTGTCCCTGACCCCATGTTGTTCAAGGGTTAACTGTATATTTAAAACCTCAGGGAAATGACTGTTATAAAAAGAGTAAATATTTTTGAGGCACATTTTAGGTCTTTTTCTTTTTATTTTTTTTAAAGATTTATTTTATTGTTTTTGACAGAGAGAAAGAGAGAGAGAGAGAGAGAGAGAGAGAGAGAGAGAGAGAGAGAGAGATACAGAGAGATACAGAGACAGAGAGAGGGGGAAAGGCCCAGAGCAGTCTCCATAGTTGCACTTAGGTCTTTTTAAAAAGTCATTTGGTCTCATGACATTCCTGCCCATCAGACACCCAGGGGATTTATGGAATGTTTATGTATAGGTGGCACCACTTCAAAAGAAAAAAACGAGAAAAAGGAATTGAAAACAGAGATGGGGAATTAACTATTCTCAGCACAAATGAATTTTTCTCATTATAAAAGTTTCCATCCCAAGGTTTCATCACAGTGTTCTTGTTGAATTTACAATGGGATTTAGTGTATAAATGAATTGGATCTACACACAATTTTCAGCTGAACATCTGCAGCATAAATTGAGATGCACCTGTACATCAAAACATGCTTTTTTCTCCTTTTGTTTTTCATTTTCCACTCTGTTCTGTCTGTGTCCTCTTTAAGTGTCTTTGTGTTTCCATTCTTGGAGGCTTCATATAAAACTCATATATTGAAGGAAGAGCCCTCCAAAATGACCAAAAACACTCTTGATGTTTTGGGAACAAAACCCCCATTCCTTTAATATATCTGGGTTGGTTTTAGGAGGAGGTGACCAAGGATAAAATGAAGGATGAGTGATGGGAGTTGATCTGGTGTTTACATCTCTCTAGCTAATACAAGTAAAGAGAGAGTATATTAAAAACGAAGAGACATAAAGAAGGTTTACTCATTTGAGCTTGTCATTTATAATGTGTCAGAGTGGAGGCTCAGAGACATGGCTTAGAAGCTTTACACTGTCACATAGTAACTGTTGACCTTTCTGTAGCCCATTTCCTTACCTGTAAAATGGGAACATAATGCTTATCTTGAAGGATAGCTGTGAGGAGTCAATGAATGATGCCTTCAAAGTCAAAGTCACATGCAAAACTAATGTCCAGCTTGGAGTACTCATTTGATAAACGTAGTTCCTTTTTTCTAAATGAATGAATTCATAGTTAATGACTTCTTTCTAAAGAAGTAATTCCTATTAATATTTAGAAGGTTTCTGGAGCTGATGCCTAGAATTTTAAAAAGCTACCATATTTTATTAATTTTAAGACACTTTCCCCATATTTTAGCATTTTCAAAAACAAGAAATACCTTTACAATTAATGGCTTATTAAGGCTATAATTGGCAGATTTTCTTAGTGTTAATAAAATAGTGGTCTGTTCCTATTGATGGCAACTTAGATTTAATGAAATTGAGTATTTATACTTTTGAAAGTAAGCATATAGTTATTTATGCATTATCTCCTCTTCCCCCTTCTTCCTGTTTATTGACCTAATAACTCCCCAATAACTTTATTGAGCTAGCTATATATCATTATCATACAGTTGACCCATTTAAAATGGTTTAGCGGTTTTTAGTATATTCAGAGTTATACAACCATCAGTAGTATAATCTAATTCTAGAACATTTTCATTACTTCTCAAAGAAATTCTATGTCCACTATTAGTCACTTTATAAATATCTGTGCATATGTGTTCATAGAAACATTATTCATAACTGACAAAAAGTGTAATCAACTTAAATGTCCATAAATGAAGAAAAAATTTAGTATATTTATGCAATTGGATATTATTTTGATGAGGTACTAATACATGCTACAACATGGTTAAGCCTTAAAAATGTAATGCTAAGTGAAAGAAGCTAGTCACAAAAGGCCAAGTGTTTTAAGATTGCATTTATTTAAAATGTCCAGAATGTGAATACTAGTCATATGGTATCTTAGTTGAGCTGCTAACAAAATACCATAGACTGGGTGGCTTAAGCAACAGAAATTTATTTCTTATAGTTCTGGAGGCTGGGAAGTCTAAGATCAAGGTGTCAGTATGGTAGATTTTTGGCAAGAGCCCTCTTCTGAGCTTGGACACAGCCACCTTCTCCTTGTGTCCATACATGGCAGAGAGAGAGATTGAGAGAGAGAGAGAGAGAGAGAGAGAGAGAGAGAGAGAGAGAGAGAGAGAGAGAGAGAGAGAGAGAGAGAGAGAGAGAGAGAGAGAGAGAGAGAGAGAGAGAGAGAGAGAGAGAGAGAGAGAGAGAGAAAGAGAGAAAGAGAGAGAGAGAGAGAGAGAGAGGGTGACTCCTCTCTGGTGTCCCTTCTTATAAAAGCACTAATTCTTCATGATGGCCTTGCTCTCATACCTCAGCTAAACCAAATCATTTATCAAAATCCATCTCCAAATACCATCACAATGGGGGTTGGGGCTTTAATGTATAAAATTTGGGGAGACACAATTCAGTCCTTAGCATATGGTGTGTATGTTTAATTCTTTGAAGAACTTTTCACTTCTTTTCTTATGAGCAGTTTTGGCCCCAGCTTTTATAATGACCCTTCTGAGTTTACTATGAGGTGTGTACCCTGACAACACCATGTTCATTCATTTATTCAGTCAATAGAAACTTAATGACCTGATCTGTGCTGGATGCTGGGTACCCGTAGACATTATCAAGGCTCATCTGTAATCTACTCAGGGAGACAGGCCCCCCCCCAAAAAAAGGGCCACAGTAAAACAGATTAAGAAAAAAACAACCAAAAACAATTGCAATCTGTAATCACCTATGTCACAATTACCAAGAAGATGACAGAGGGAAAGGATGGGGAAGACTGTGCCAGGAGCGGTATGTCCTCAGTCATAACCATTAGACCCACTTGAAATTGTGTGTGAGTTAGAGACATTTGCCACCCTGTTTCTTATGCCTTGATTACAATTTCTAATTTAAAATTGACATGCAGGAATACAAGTTTCAGGAATTCAGTTCTTCCTTTGCAGCTCCTGCTTTGTTTTAAGGATGGTTGCTTTGGTGACCTGGTCCTTGGAGATAAAGGTGCTTCTGCCTTTCTGAGTGCCTTTTAAGGCCTCTGCTGCTGCCTTTGATTTGCACAGAGCACAGACATCAAAGGTTAGAGCACTGTGGTGAAAATGAATAGGAAGTCCAAGGCCAGATGCAGAAAGCTATTTTGCTGCTCTCCTATCTTAGCTGCATTTCACACATGCAGGACCACTCTTTGCAGGGTACCCTGTGAATTATACCACATTGTTGTACATCATCATTGATCATTGCATGTCATAACAATGGGATTTCAACAGTTATTCTTGCACATTTTAATGATGTGATTACTCAGTATTTTACCAATTATGTAATTAGATTTAATTACACCAGTTGCACAAATAAATGATAATCAACTACAGATTCCTTAAAATAAAACTCAGAATGTGCATATGTTGGCAGTTGTCCTCAAAACAAGAAGAGACAAGAAGAAGGCTTATGAAAGCAATGAGCAAGCGAAAGGAATGATGCGATCTGGACAGGGTCGTGGCAGACAATCACATTGTCTGGAATTTTTCTGTCCTTTTGTTCTCCCACAAAATGTGGTGGCAAGAATTGTGGATGTTGAAATCAAGAAAGTCAGATGCTGATTGACTTTCTAATGTGTGGAAGAGCATATTTTCTTATTTCCTTAAAGGAAAGGGGGAATGAGAGAGAGCAAGAGTGAGGAAAGAGCAAGAGAGATTGATGGGAGGGAGAGAGGAGGAGGGGAGAGACAGAGGATGGGAGAAGAGAGGAAGAATATAACAAGTTTGACATTTAGTAATTAAAAATAGTACAGTATGATTTCATGTGGGGCCCAGAATCAGTGTTAAGACAATTCAAATTTATGATTTGAACCTCAGTCCTTACCTAACCCACGGCTGTATTTCTGACTTTTTCTTTTCTTCACTCTTGGTTTTTAGTTTTCCAAACTCCTTCTGAGGTTGTTATCTGAAGCTAGAGCTTTAGGGCCAGGAGCCTGTCTTATGTTTTACAAGACTAAATTTGTGAGATCAGAAATTAATAGAAGAGAAATCCAGTGTTTGGAACGCAGAATCAATATAGTAGTCATTATTGATTTTTATTTGCTTTATCTGGGATTGTTGGGTAGTTTTGAACTGGGTGCCTATTAAAGCTTGGCAATTGGGGCTGTGTCACAGGCGACTATTTTGTTTCTATGGGGTGGTCTTAGCTGCGAGTAGGTTTTCTCTGGCTCAAGTCTCAGAGCCAGAATAGACATCAGTGGTAACACTTGTTAGTTTTCTGTTTCTTCTGTGCCTGGGAGAAGGACTGCTCTAGCGCTACTAGAGGGGAGAGGCCGAGAGTGCTCTGTGGCGGTGGGGCCCTCATGCATCTGTGGAGTGTGGGCCTGCCACATTTGCACTCTCACAAAGAGATATAATTGGTAGGTGCCGTTTAAGCACATATGTACTTAGGGGAAATTACCCACTGGGTTTGGCCGAGTACTGCATAACCATAGAGCCACCAGAATTGCTCAGCATCTGCCCTGAGCTCTTACTGCAGTTGACAAGATGAGAATTACTTCAAATGTACACAAAATGGCTGGTGCATTACTTAACACTGCTATAAAAATATGTCTTGTTGCGATTGAGGGTCAGATTGGGGGTTCAGTGTACTTAGTTAGTTCTTGCCTGTACATTAAAAATGAACAAACTGCAACTGCAGTAATTCAAATGAGGGGTGGGTGTGTGTGCTTCGAAATCTGAAACAAAGGCATGTTAATGCAATCTCTCCTATTGTGGGTTTGTCTGTGCAAGCCCGCAGAACGGACAGTGGGACCTGAGGGACCTTGATTGAGACTTGTTCATCTGTCCTTTGGTTTCTCAAAGCTCCAGAATTGGGTTTCAGTTTTTGCTGTGCTATGATGAGCATTCACTCCTGTGTGGATGTTTAATGCCGGTTGAGGTCAACCTGTGGCTCTGGAAGGTGGCTCCTAGGAGAGGTCGCTTGGCACTTTGAGCAAGAGAACCCAGTGAAATTGGAACTAAGAGAGGTGAGTCGGGCTGGAACTTTGTAGCCCAAGTATCTGTTTCCTCAACTCCAAAAGTTGACTGGAGCAAATAAGGTTAAGCCAGTGCTTATCAGGAAGTTTTCAGTAGTCTAGCATTTTGCTTGCTACTTTTCTTGTTAGAAGCTAAGAGTGTGTAAAATGGGAGATATGCTGATGTTAAGCGGCCAAAGGTATTTCCTAAATGAGAGTGAAAGAAGCATAAGCAGTTTACATGAACAGGTCAACTGGTAGAGCTGTTATAATCTGCATTCCAGATTCTCAGCCCAGCACACTGGTCATTCCTGGCTAGCTCCTCTAAACAGAAATGCCAACGCAAAGATTAAAGTGGTGGGTACTGGTGTGTGAAGATGGCAGGAGCTGGCATTTACTAAGAAATGACTGTGTGCAAAGATAAGCCCTTTACAAACTTACTAGCCTTACAGCAGCACATCCCTCATTCGGCATCTATGGTATGCATGCCATTCTGGCTAAAATAGACTCAAGGAAAGAGATTCTACAAAATGTATCACGGAAGTGCAGGAAGCACCACACAACCTGAAAAGACATTGGCAAAGAAGGGAAGGAGGGCTGCTACATGGCCGGTCACCAGACCCAGCCATTCATTCAGCTGGTATTTATCAGATGTTCCCAAGGTCAGGCACTGGCTTAGCCAACTGTCTCAAAGGGATTCTGCCTTAAGTTCCAGTTTGCTCTCTCTAGGCCTATAAGCAGTTTCCATATTTGTTGAGAACTGACTATGTGCAAAAAATTGGCCCTGTACAAATTTATTAGTCTACTCAGTAGCACTACTGTGATTTTCTCCATTTGACTGATGAAAAGAGGGAACCTCAGAAAGGTCAAATAGCTTGCCTGAGGTCACATGGTTGCTAATTAGGATGAGAATTTAAGTGCCTGGCTTGAATCCAGAGTTGTTTCTTAGCTGCAAAATTATATACCCTGTTACATGCCCGTGTCTAAGGAACCCTGGGCAGTTTCATCACTGTGAACACACTTTAAGTGTGGAGACTTGCATTGGTGGGCTCAAATTTGTTTAAGTGCACTCCTTTATTAATGTACGTAATAAGAAGAGCTTTAGATTGACATGGGGTAGGCTGTCCAATTTTTCCTTCATCTAACCCAGAAAGGCAATTGACAAGGTAATGTTCTGTTTTGCCTTCAAGTGAGATTGGAAGCATGTGGTTAAGTGTAAGTCAGAAACTAGATGTTAAAAATCTTTGCAGGTGCATATATTATGGAATATTAAATTCTCAAAGGACTCCTTATGTTGAATAAAAGAAATGAAAATCCTTTGATATGGTGGTACAAAAGACATATATATTAATACCTAAGAATTGAGGTGTGAGCAACTTTAGGCTAATAATCATGGTTTGATAAGGAAAACACTAGCAAACTGTCATTCACCATAGCTTTAATCTTAGTGAGGTTGAATTTGGACATTAATCTTACCTCCCTTGCTCCCTCCCTTTCTCCCTTCATTTTATTTCTTCCATTGGTCCTCCATTTATTTGTTTATTCATTTAGCAGAGTTCACTGAGTACCTTCCATGTTCCAGGCACTAGTTTAGGCTCTGGCAAGGCAGTGAACAAAACACATAAATTTTCTGCCTTCATGGACCTTGTATTAGAGTGGAGAAGGAGAAAACTTGAGAATTTGGAGGAACAGAAAGAAGGTTAGTGTGGTTTTGCAGTGTGTGCTGTGTAGTACAGGAAACTTATATAGAAGTGAAAGGGATCCATTTGCCGTGAGACCTGCCTGAGAGCAGGTACATGTGTGATTCGTGGTTTTACATTTAACCTCATCTGGTAACAGTTAATGAGCTCTTACTAGGTGCCAGTGACTGCCTAAGCACATATCATATTTTAACTCATTAAAACCTCACAACCCACTCAACACATTTTAAAACATCACTACTAAGTTGAAAAACAATGACTTCAATGTCAGGTTGATAATTCTGAAAACTCTTTTTATTGACTTAGTAGTAAATTAGGACATTGTGACATTCAATTATTTTTTTCAGTTTTAAACAGTGATGATGATGTTCTAACTTAATTGCCTTAGCACTAATAGGTACTTTTTAACTGATGAAAAGTTATTTTATGTTTAATGCAATTGTTTTTAAGCTTTAAACTAAAAAAAGTATTCTCCCTCTTTATGGTGATACCGGCTCTTAGGCAAATGTGTCCACCCAATGGTTTTATTTTGCTTTGTTCACATTATGATATCACATTGTTCATAGTTTCATCTGAGCAAAAGTGATGTTTTGATTCATCCAATTTTCTTGCTACTCATGATAAACAAATACTGTCACATCTTTGCATCTGTGTTACCAGCTCATACATAACTACGCAGAGTGTTTGGAATTGCTTCTGAGGAGCATGGTGTCTCAGAAGTTAGGGACAGCTTTAAACATGTTTACCATTTCATATAACTTAAGAAAACAATCCTGATCTTTTTATCCATTTAATATTTAGGCAGTGATGATTAGAATGAACTATCCATCAAAATATATGCTGATTTGAGAGGGCAAATGGAAGAGAAGGTCACTGTTCAGTGATTTCAGTGCTTTGCTAAGCTTTGGCCCTTCCTGGATATTTACTTGCTGAGGCTTTCATGCCAGGAGATTTTATTCTTTGCACATTAAAAACAACAACAACAACAGCAACAGCAACAACAAAACACTCTTTTCTTTTGTTTTTATTAGAAGAAACAAACTTCCCCAAAAGATAAAATGGTAGACATGTTTCTTGTAAGGTCTTTGGCATTCTAAGGATCCATCTTTACCACATTTTGCCTTGAGTTTACTTCCAATAGACTTGCTTAGGACAAGCATTATTGTGGTAGGCAGAGCGGATGGCCACCCTTGGGTAATTTGGGGGGTGCTGCAAAGACCCCCTATATTCTAAAATACCTCTCCTTCTCACTTGCAATTTATCTGAAATTATATAATTATAAATTCATTCTTGAAGTGTTTTTGGTTGTTTTAAAAAAATCTAAGTAGTAGTTCTTGGTATCACCTGTCTCTTTAATTAATTGGGTATCAATTATTGTCTCCTTATATGGCAAGCACTGAGTTCTGGGAAGGAAAAGAGCGAGGATGAAAAAATAAGCTAAAGGAAAGCTTCATCCAGGACCAGCTTTACATTAAGTGGGAGGTCCTTATAGCTTATTCAGCACAGATACTTACCAGAACTCTGCTTACCTGAGGAGATTACTGTAGGCTAATTCTAGGAGCTTCTTTGTCACATTGATGACCTATTTTTATTGACAGTTGACTCTGTTTGAAAGATTGTCTATGAGAATTTGCATAGTATGTAAATGACACCTCTGCCTCAATTAGTGCTCCTCTAAGAAGGAGTAAGAGAGTTAATATTGATTGGTATTGCCAGCCTTTCTTATACCTTTTTTGAATCTTTTGGAATTGAACACAATAATATACATATTACAGTTGCCAAAGAAATCAACTTGACACCTGGCTAAGGTATAACCAAGCAGGCAAAATAATTGATTACTTTGTTATTACAACTTTATTTTGAAATAGTTTAAGATTCATAAGAAGTTGTAAAAACAATACAGAGTTTCTGTGTATCCTTCCTCCAATGAAAGCATTGTATGTTACATAGTCAAAACCAGGAAATTAACATTGGGACAATACTGTACTCAGGTAGAGCCCTTTTTTTTTTTTTTTTTAATATTTATTTATTTATTTATTTATTTATTTATTTTTGACAGAGAGAGGGAGAGAGAGAGAGAGAGACAGAGACAGAGAGAGAACTGAACTGGGGGAGCTCCCAGTTCAGCATATGGTTCCGCACGGGCCGGGGCCGGGATTCGATCCCCGGTCCCCAGCGCTGCAAAGTGAGCACTTAACCCACTGAGCCATCCCGGCCTCCCCTTTTGCCAGTTTTTAGAATCAACTTTCTTTTTTTAATAGGTTGGAGACATTTTATCATATGTAGTTTTGTGTTTTTTTCTTCCTACTCAGAATAAAAACTCTTTCATTAGCACAAAAAACTCTCTTGAGAGAAACTAGAATATTTAAAGAGAAATACACAAATTGAAAAATAGATTAATGAATTTTAAAATGGTTTTATTTCAAAATGACTTTGAAGTTTAGAATTAACTACAGAACAATTGTTAAATTTAGTTGACTATCTGTAAATACCTTATGTATTAGGTTGGTGCAAATGTAATTGAGGTTTTTGCATTGTTGAAATTTGCCATTTGATGTTGGAATATATTCTTAAATGAATGTGGTTATGTTATACATAATTTTAATGCTTATTTCTTGCTTTATGGTTTTTTGCTAATGACTTATTACTTGCTGTTTGTTTTATATTTATTTTAGACTATGGAAATGATGTTAGACAAAACACAAATTTAAGGGAGTGTGTTATTCAAATTCACAAGGGGTCATAAAGCAGCGGAGACAACTTGCAACACAAACCCATTTGGCCCAGGAACTGCTAAGGAATGGACAGTGCAGTGTGGTTCAGAAAGTTTGGCAAAGGAGACGAGAGCCTTGATGATGAGGAGCATAGTGATGGCCCATTGGAAGTTGACAAAGGTCAACTGAGAGCAGTTAATCCTCTTCGAACTATGCAAGAAGGTGCTGACGTTCTCAACGTCGACCATTCTATGGTAGTTCAGCATTTTAAGCAAATTGAAAAGGTAAAAAAGGTCGATAAGTGGGGGCCTCATGGGCTGACTGAAAATGAAAAACACTGTTGTTTTGAAGTGTCATCTTTTATTCTATGCAACAACAATGAACCATTTCTCAATTGGATGGTGACATGGGACAAAAAGTGGATCTTGTACAATAACCAGCGATGGCCAGCTCAGTGGTTGGACTGAGAAGAAGCTCTAAAGCACTTCCCAAAGCCAAACTTTCACCAAAAAGAGGTCAAGGTCATTGTCTGGTGGTCTGCTGCTGGTCTCATCTACGACAGCTTTCCGAATCCTGACGAAAGCATTCCATCTGAGAAGTGTGCTCAGCACATCGATGAGCTGCACTGAAAACTGCAACACCTGCAGCTGACATTGGTCACAGAAAGGGCCCAGTTTGTCTCCATGATAATGCTACACTGCATGTCGCATAACCAACGCTTCAAAAATTGAACAGATTGGGCTACGAAGTTTTGCCTCATCTGCCGTATTCACCTGACCTCTTGCAAACTGACTATCACTACTTCAAGAATCTCAACACCTTTTTGCAGGAAAAATGCTTCCACAACCAGCAGGATGCAGAAAATGCTTTCCAAGAGTTCATTGAGTCCCGAAGTACAGATTTTTATGCTATAGGAATAAGCAAACGTCTCTCATTGGCAAAAGCATGTTGATTGTAATAGTTTCTATTTTGATGAATAAAAATATGTTTAAGCCTAGTTATAAGGATTTAAAAATCATGGTTTAAATCCACAATTACTTTTGCACCAACCTAATATATATATATATATATATATATATATATATATATTTTTTTTTTTTTTTTTTGCCTTTCCAAATGCATAAAAGCATCCACGAACCTTGGTTGGTTGTATTGATCAAAATGCAACAGGGGACCCAGAGCAGCACCTGTACTCTTCCAGCTCATTAGTGGGACAGACGGGGGCAAGTGGACTCCTGTCCCTATGCAGAAATGGCTTGGCAAGTGGCATCCATCACCTTCCAAACTAGAGAGTGGGGGAAGGTTCTAGGAGAAAGGAGAGCTGGAAAAGGGATGACTAAGACCTGCATAGGAAGAAAAAAAAAATGCAAACTTGCAATCTACTGAAAAGGTATTTGCCATGCTCCTCTGCAGTCACCTACAGATGCACACCCATGGAGGGCACCCAGTCATCGCCAATTCTTGGCAGGAGCACAGGTTTTGCCGGGAACACGTGCACCTACTTAGTGAGTTTCTGGGAAAGAAATTGAGAAATGTGAATGGGAGGTCTCAGCTCTTGCCATTTCCCAGTTGGTTTCCATCCCACAGGTGCCAAGAGAGTAACCTGGGGAAGGTGAGGAGGCTCTGCTACTTTTTATATCATTACCTCTCTGGAGTTCTGAGTCTATGTCCACGTGCTTGGGCAGCAGTAGGGAGAAAACTGCTTTGGCTGGGTGTTCATCTTCTTACCCAGTTGGGAGAGAAAGGGAGAGACATTAGGTAGCTGAGAATAATTCATGCTTTTCCCAGACAAAGCAAACTTACCCTTTCCTCCTTTCTTCAGAGTTAATTGCCACCTATGTTGGATCTTTTCAGCTTTACTTACGATCTATCACACACTCCTTTGAAATGAGGCTGTGCGCCAGTGGCTGCCCCACACAGATGTCCTCCTGCTGAGCCTGACCATTTCCTTGAGTGTTTGCTCAAAGCATGATGGCAGTCACTTTAGAGAATAGCAGTGTGTGTTCCTACTATGAGTTCAGTTCATCATCTTTTCTTCTTCTCAAGTCTGAGTGCAGAGGGGTCATTTCCCCCCACATCAGCATTTGTACTCCTGTCCTGTTTCATAGAAATTCCAAATTAGAATGGTCTTAGAACAAATGAAAATCCACCAAGTAAGTCCGATCACTTGGTCACAGCAGTAGATAAACACAACTTTCCTGTTTCTGCTTTATAAGCTGAGGGCAGAGGTCTTGCCACACTTATATTTGAAAGGTGAGCACCGAATGCACTTGGTAAGACTTAAAGATAAAGCACATTATCAAAAATGGCATTTTCTCTTTGGCTATTTTGACTCCAACCAAAAGAAAGCTCCAGCCCTCAGAATTCCTATTCTTAGGCAATCCTCTGGGATCTGAGGATATCTAAACGCTGTGAGGGAAAACTCGTTCATCATGCTCATAGAAGTCTGTGTGTACACAGGACGTGATGAACAGTTCAAAGGCTGTTTGGTATGAAGGTTTGCTGGCATTGCTAACTAAATTCTTCAGAAAATGAGCAGACAAAGTGAAGGCAGAGAACGTATTAGCTATTACTCTTCTATATGACTGGCTATGTTCACATGTACTTTGTCTGTAATTGTTGCTATATGTCTAGTATGTGCAGGTGCCCCTATTGAAGGTACTGAAATTTGCTCATCATATGTAGATTCTAATTATAATTTAGAGACTGCTCTCCAAATAACAGAAAATGACATCTTACTAGGCTGAGTCCTTTCAAAAGAAGTTGAGTCACATACTTCGTGACACCCAGATGGGTATAGGTAGAGCACTGCTGGAGGAGAAATAAGCGTGTGGTTGAGGGAACTGCTTCAGTGATTCTGTGGGTCTAATCCCTCCACCCACAGAAGCCCTGGTAGCATCCTGCCTTAAAGAAGGGGCATCTTCCAGGATATTAGGATACTTTGTGCTGTAACAACAGTTTTCACCTTAGTATTTGCATTGGTGACTGTCTAGCCTTTGGAATTTAATTTGACTAATTGATCTCTTTGCCTTCACGTCCTCCTGCTTCCTTCTCCATATCCTCACCAGAGTTTACTTCCTACACAACAAAGATAATGACATCCTTCTCCTGTATGCAAACTTGTATCAATCCCATTTCTTACAGGACAAAGATTAGACATGCTGCCGAAGCACACAGATGCTCCACAGTCTCCTGTTTGGCTTCATCTCCTGCCAGTCCTCCCGTCTAATTAGGCTTCAGTCACGTGGCACCTCTCTCCATCCCCAGAATGCACTATGTCTTCTTGTGCCTCCAAGTTTCTGCCTACGCTTATCCCTCTGCTTCAATACTTTATCCTGCCTTCTCTCCCTGATGGATTTCTGCTCATGACTCAAAACCTCCCTCAAAAGTTAGGCAGAGCCCATCTTCTGCTTCCAGAGCCCTTTGTTTCTTACCTGTATCTGAGTACCAATGATCACAATAGCGAAAAGTAACAGCATTTACCACATGCCAGCCAGTAACAAAACAGTTACCATTTACTGACTCCTTTATTCCTCTCAACAACCTGAGGAGGTAGGTATTATCTGCACTTTGTATATGAGGAGACTTAGGTACAGAGAGATTAAATAACATGCCCAAGGTTCTACAGAGTAGTTAGAATTTTGAAGCAAAGCACTCTTGCATTATGCTTTCAGAAATTAAAATCCAGGCAGTATAGTGCCTGTCACAGAAGAAGAACCTTAGAGATATTTGTTGAATGAATGTACACACTATTATATTTTCATTCAAAACTAGAATCATTTTGAAGACGTGTCACTCATCTTAAGCCTTTAAATTGTTAATTGGTAAGAGGGAATAAATTGTGATCAAGCGGAAACAGCTGCGCCTGGTGCTGCTGGGAGGACTCCTGCGTTTCAGTTCCACCTGCATTCACCTCCACGTTCTAGGGGAGCACAAGTCCTGGACATGAAGGAGTCAGTGCCCTGCCCATTTATAGTGGTTCTGAGTTCCCTCTCCAAACTGTAAGCGCACATACAAGGGATGAGAAGGCTGAGCTTCAGGAGAACATTTTAAGAGGAATACCTACTTTCTTGTCACTATTTCCAGTCAGAACTAGGATGGGAGAACTTGTGAGTTAGGGCTAGGCCACACCATTCTTTGAGTTGTATTCAGTGTGACCAAGATCACAAGAGGCAAAGAGGGAGGGCAGTGGAAAATCGCTGGTATGTGAAGTGGGCAGTTCATAGGGAAGCAGTGCTCAGTATTGCATGCGACCTTGATCGCAGAGTGCAGCTTCATGGGCCTCTGCTGAATCAGCAGTATTCATATTCCTTTAAGAACTTGAAACATTTTTCTTTTCCTGATTAATTGATTGTGATGAAAATGCCTTTGGGGAAGCTCACCTATAGAAAGGTTCTGTGAAATGGGCAAGGTGTATGTGGTGAACTCACTGCTGATCTACCACGCATATTGAGATGAAGAAAAGATGGCTTCCTTGGGAGCAGGTTTAAATTCAGGGTTATAGGGAGCTTTGGGGGTTGTAGTTGTGTACATTACCTTCCCATGCACCACCCCAAGCTTTCGTGACTGTTGGGTTTCTTCGATGCTATGTTATGCCTCAGGAGCCACCATGAGCTTTGTAACCACAGTGTTAAGGATGTTGGCACTTAACTGTCTCTTATTTACCTGACCAGCTCAGCTCTGCTTCTGTAATGAACTGTAACCACAGGAAATGATGGTGTGTATCTTTATGTAACTAATACCTTGCTTCTCCTGATTTTTCACAATCTCTTTCAAGTTATGGCTGATGTTAAAGACGCACATGAGGTTATTTGTTGAAGCAATGTGCATTGTAAAAAAGACCTGCGTGCGAAAGGGTGACCAGGGGAACCGTGACATCAGAGTAACAGCCAGCTCTGTCCTCACCGTCCCTCCTCTGTCCCTCCCCTTTTTGTCCCTAAGCTGCCTCTTCTCACGTGTAATGCTGGTGCTCTGTACAGTGTTCTGTTTATAGTGGTTTGAACATTTTTCTGCCCGTGTCTTTCATTGCTGAAGTAACTCACCTCTCTCATATCGACTCTTACCCAGGAGCCGCACTGCAGACTCTTTGATGTAGGTCTTTTCTGCATGGCAGCTGAGGCCAAGCTGTGGTTTTCATTGCATGATGCAACCTCACCCTTCCGGTTGTCGCCTCCAGGTTAACCAGAGCCTTTCCCTGCACTGCCCGTGCATGTCGCGTGCTTTCCCCCAGGCCCCGGACCTGAATGTAGTGAGCCCTGGGCGCATGCGTGGAATTGGCGCGGCCAGCATCCCGATACCCCGAAGCACCGAGACTTAGGGTTCTCTCTGGACAGCCTGGTCAGACCCCACTTAGTCCTCCGACCACAGAGGCCACTCTGTCTCTTGAAAACTGAAGGCTAGAATGTTGGAAAAGAGAAACGCATCTCCCATTTCTTGGCCTGTGCTGAGAGGAGTCTAAAGACAAGGAATTTAGAAGCGAGTGTGCATTTTCCAAGTAACAACTTGCCGGATGATCAGCCCTACAAAGTCCTCATTCTGCATGGATGTGCCCAAGGTGACCAATGTCGCGGTACCCTTTCACATCTTTCCCAACAGTGTTACCTACTTGGGTTTTGCATAGATCTAATAAATGTCTAAATGTTTTTACTTAAAGAAAAAAAAATCTCTGCAGAAAAATGCCCTAGGAAATACAATCATTGGTCTTTGTCTTAGTTGATTGTGTAAACAGGAGTGGCACTAATTCAGCTTTAAAAAGGTGTCAAATGGTAGTACCATAAAGGAATGCCATAGCTGGTGAAGCATGTTGGCATTGCATTCAGCTTTATTGATTGGTAATTATGATCATTGTCTCTCTTTGAAATGTATTTTGGCCTTCAGGCTGTCTAATGACTTTCTCTAAAACTGCTCTTCTTTTTCTAACATGTATTTTTATCCCCTCTCTTATTCTCAGAATGGACTTTTATAAACACACTTGTCAGAATCTGTTTTTTACTGGACTTTTTTGTTATTTTATTTAAGTAGATGCTTTACATTTTAGACATACCTTGGCTGTAAATAGAGAAAGATGACAGGTGAGCGCTACCAAGTCTGATAATCCTGGGCTAAGAATAAGAGTTCCTAGAGAATTTTCTGGTGGTACTAGCTTGCCCTTAGAACTATACATTATGCAGCCATAATGACACAACATTGAAGGCTTCATTACTTGTGTTTAGATTTCCTTATGAGGCATGATTTCCTCTATCAGGAGGATTTAGTAGATTGAAGCTCTGTCCAAAGTCCTCTTTTACCCAAGTTTATTAAACATGTCTTGTTCGCCCCATAGGAACAGACTTTGCTAGCATTCTCATAACATGTAATCAGCATAAAAATTCGTTGAATGGAAGCATCCCCCTTTTTGAGAGGAGCGTAGATGAAATGATAGTATGGGCCTTTGCAGAGCAGGTGACTCTGACCAGTGTGTTGAAACACTTTTGCTTGACTAGCGCTCTCAACCAGGGGTTTGGTGAAGAAAACAAGTGATCCTTTTTTGTGAGGCTCTTCAGTAAAGAGACCTATTTGCTTTCTCAGAAAAACATAGTGCTTCCAGATAAAAATGAAAGGATTTCAGAAACTCAACATAGAGAGGGAATACGTGGATCCATTCATGGAGACAAAGAAGAAAATCATCAGAAATCAACTTCACAGGGGCATCCTTGGTCCCTCACAGAGATATTCTGACAGTGGTAGGGGAAAAAACAAACAAACAAACAAACAAAAAAACCCAAAAAACAAAAAACCCTACAGAAAATCAAAGATATGGCAATAGACTTAAAAAGGGCAGCTGCTAGAGGAATTGAGGGGAAAAAACCCAGCTTCACCCCAATAAGCATGTAATTCATGATATTCCTTCCAAAATTTGGATTCAAAAGTCAAGAAGACACCACTGATAGAGTGGAAAGAACTTTTATTTCGGAGGATTGCGGTTAAAAGTTTTAATAAGTAAGTGATTTCCAACGCTAACCAGAAGCAAGAGGGAAAGAAAACAATGAAGGGAATGAAATGTTCCAGGAGATGTTATTTTCATGAAGTCACTGAGAAAGTGTGTATACTTCTATGTGAAGATAATGATTGTAAAATCATAGAATTTCACAGGCCCTTACCGTTTTCCTTGTGAATGATGACATTTTGTTTCTAACAGTAACCTGTCTCATATGAGTTTCCTTGGTGATGTTGGTCTCCACAGCCCAGGTCATTTTATGGCATTCCTAAGGAGTGACTCCTGCCTTGTACTCCACAAACTCATGACTTCCAATCAGCAACATCTCAGACTCTCCTTTTTGGCTGAGAGGTGGCTGGGCTCTCAACAAAACTCCTAAATAGGAATACTTACAAAGCTTCCATGCCTCAGCTGTCAGCCAGACAGAGCTAAGACACAGATATTTTATTCCCTTGTGTCACAAAGATATAATTGTTTTCTCTGCCAGATGTCAGAAAGACTTGTACCACGTCTTTCATCTGTGTCATCTTAAAACAAAACAAAACAAAACCTCATGGTGTCAGAAACAAAGCTCTAATATCATAATGATCCTTTACATTTCAGAGAAGTTCATGTGTAACTTTTAATGAATGGCAGTGTCCTGGTGGTGAGTATATATGTTATATGACATCATTTTCTATTCTTTAAAGTAAAGCAATAGATAACTAGAACAATAGTTTGTTTACATAAATATATTTTTTCCAAATGCTCTCAGGCCTCCTAAAATCAATACCAGGAAGGTCTTGAGTGTAGCCACTCTTTGTCAGTGTAGCCCTTTCAATGAGACCCCTGAGAGGATTGTGTGCCATTCTGCTTGGGGCCAGATAGCAGGTTGGCTGCAAGAGAACAGGTTGAAGCTGTAGTAGGCCTCTTAGGCTGTTGGCCAAATATTGGAGTTCACTGAAGAGACTAGAAAAAGGATCTCTCCCAGGCATCGTTATTACTCCCATCCAGTTAGAATGCCAGCTTGGGACCTAGAACAGACTGGGCCTGCCTGTGGAGTCAGTAGTTTTGGCTCTTCTACTCTAAGTCCTTGCAGGTAGATCCATAGCAAGGAGCCATTGCCAAGGTCAGGCTGTACACGTGCATCAGGGTTATGTAAAAGTCAAGGAGGAGGACAGGCATGGAAGCATAGGACATAACCTTAAGAGGAGATGAATGAGTGACCAGGGAACACTTGGAAGGGTCCAAGATGAACATCTAGAGAAGGCTCAGAGAAGAATTTTGAAGTCTGCACCTAAGCCCAAAGAGGTCCCATGATGATTTGAACTTGTTATGCTGTGGGAATACAATCCACAGCTCAACCTTGCCCTGATTGGCCAGGCTTTGTAAACATAGAGGGCTCATATTTTTCCTCAGGAGCCTGTGCCATTCTCCGTGGAATTGGGAGAGCTTCTTATATGTGGAAGCTTGAGGCAGAGGGCCTTGAAACTTTGCCCTAGACTTCTTCCTCATGGCTGCTCTCTTCTTAAGAAACAAAGACACCAGGCCATTGCTCCCCAGTGTCTAGGAGCTTATTACTATTGGCTATTGCTGGTTAGCAATTTATGACATGTATATGACAATACTGAATATCCAGAAGGAAGGCACTGGAGACAGAAAGTAGCAGGAGGTCAAGTCCTCTATTCTTGCTCCCTCAGGTCTTAAGTTTTCATAGGCATGAGAGGAGTACAGGCCCAGGGCTCAGAGATACTGCCCCTACCCCACCCCATGCCAGGCATTGTGTCTGGGTTCCTGGATCTCCATTCAGACCTGGACTTCTTCTCTTCCCTCTTCTCCCCATTTCTTATCACCTCACCTGGCCTGTCCTATTTTGTGGATGGTCCCATAGTGAAGATGGGGTTAGGAAGAGGGTTATGAATATGTGCATGTGTGTGTGCCTACCCACATGTACCACCCCATGTCTGTATGTGGCTATATGACCCTTGAAGAACTCTCAGTCTGTTTTATAGTACTTGCGTGTGAGTGTGTATGCATTAAGTACTATTTGAATCATCTATTCCATCATGTCTTTAGTACACAAGACTTTACTAAGAAGAGATGGCTAATGTCAGTGGAGGTAGGGGATTGAGGAAGAATCAGTCAGTCATGACTCCTCAGACGGTTTAGTGCAAACGAAAGCAGCACTTATTTGGCAGGACTCTGTAGTAGCTTAACTCTGATTTATTACATAAAAGTTGCTGGCAAATATGAACACTAATTCTACTCTGGTAACAACTATGATTGAAATAATTGTAGTCTGTAGACAAGCTGGTGAAAATAAGCATTAGTGGGTAAGTTGTC
>PVKE010003350.1:52041-73289 GCA_004027555.1 Craseonycteris thonglongyai | reverse complement strand
TTGCCGGGACCTATGCTGGAGGCTCCCGGCCCAGTTCCTGCCCTGTGCAGCCCTGTGCCCGCCTGTGGAGTGAAACTATATGGAAAACCAATGTCAACTATGGAGACTGCTCTGGGCCCTCCCACTTCTCTCTGTCTCTCTCTGCCTCTGTTTCTCTCTGTCAAAAATCAATAAAATAAATCTTTAAAAAAAAAAAATATATATATATATATATATATATATAAATTTAATTAGAAATATACAGAAAAGCATTCAACAGAAGTTTGCAAAGTGAACAGGAGCCAGGTTAAGAAACAGAACATCCATGACAGCAGAAATCCCCCAAATAATCTTATAGTATGTGCTATTCTTGTGCAATGCTATGATTCTGTGACCTAGCACGTCAATCTATAGATTTGGTTCACTCCCCCCCTTATATATATATATTTTTTAATTGTTTTTGAGAGAAGGTGATACCGTGTTTCCCCGAAAATAATACTGACTTACAGTTTTGCCTCTCACTGAAATATGTATAAGGCATCCCCCCGAAAATAAGACCTAGCGCATCTTTGGGAGCAAAAATTAATATAAGACACTGTCTTATTTTCAGGGAAACAGGGTAGAAAGAGAGAAGGGGGAGGGCCCAGAGCAATCTCCATAGTAGTACGTCATTAGCCATGACATGGTTTCATTCCACACAGGTGGATATGGGGCTGCGCAGGGCAGGAACCAAGCCTGGGGCCTCCTCTATGGGTGGTGATAACCTTCGCTGCCATCCTGATGGTTACTGAGCCGCAGTTCAGCATATGAGGTTGCATGGGCTGTGGCTGGGAATCGAACCCTGGACCTTGCGATTGGGAGGTAAGTGCTCAACCGCTGAGCTATCCCAGGATCCCCACGAATTGTGTTTCTTACTATGGCTTGCACTCAAAAAATTTAAATTCCATTATGCTAAGATATGGACTTAGATGAATCACTCGCTTATAGAGTAGGATTATGTTGATAAAGGCAGATCCAAGATCCCTCTGTACAATTCTGAAATTAAAAATAAAAAAATCTCTAAAACCCTTTTTTCCTATAAGTTTGCAGTCAAGTCCTTTGACAGTGAAAACTGACCTAATGTGAGCTGAGGCTATTTAAAGTTGACAGCCTATTTTCTGTATGTATTCATGTTTCTATGCAAAAAAATCAATGTGTTGACAATAAATAGGTTGCCTCTTCTGAACTCATTGGAAATGATAATGTAAAAATGGTCTCTGCACCTTTTACCTTTTAAACACACACACACACACACACACACACAACAAACAAAGGAACAAAGAATCTGAAACACACCTGGTCTCAAAGATTTCCAGGAAGACTTTGCAGACACATGGACCACAGAACTTTCCAAACTGGTAGAACCAACTTACTTTACCACCAGCAGCAACTTAGCCCATGTCCCATCTTTGCCCAAACTTGATATGCTCAGACTTTAAAAGGATGGCTTAGCGGGCCAAGCACTCGCCTTGCAGCCCCAGGGACTGAGGATCAAGTCCCAACCCTGCCTGTGCAGACCCATGTGCTGAACTGGGGTGAGCTTCCCATGCAAGAGGCCCCCAGCCCAGTTCCCGCTCTCTGCGGCCCCTGCCCACCTGTGTAAAAGGAAACCATGTCGAAAACTGGTGATGTACAACTATGGAGACTGCTCTGGGCCTTCCCCTTTCTTTCTGTCTCTGTCTCTGTCAAAAACAATAAAATTAATTTTAAAAAATAACAAAATAAAAGTTTTGCCAAGTGTGATCAGCGGGAAAAGCTGACTTGTTACTCTTTTAATTTGCACCTGCCTGGTCATTGCAGAGGATCCACAGATTTTCTTATGGGTACTGGCCGTTTGGATTTCTTATGGGAAATTCCCACATGTCTCTCCATTCAGTATTGTACCTTTAGGTCCCACAGACTGACTCCAAGACCATACTTGGGTAATTCCAATGTTCAGCCCATGGAGAATTTGAATTTATTCTCACAAACGTGTCTACTTTCCCTGAGATCATCACGGTAGAAGAGAAGCTAAGACATGTAAACTGAAGGTGATTTCTGTCCTCTCCCTCCACTCAACAGATTAAGTTTTGAGCTTGTTACAGTTTCAAATGGATGGAAAACAGTGAAACCCAAATTATCAACTCAAGCCAGGTGATGACTTCAAGGTTACAGGTTGCCACATGTATTTTGTTGCCTGGGTATAAATTTTATTGGTGTTTAATGTATACTCTGTTGTTTTCATGTAATCACACATTCTGAACATGAGAACCACCCTCCAAACGCAATGAGTAGGATATTCTGGTCGTGTCTTCATCGGAATAAATGATCACGTACGCTTCAAGCATCTTTTGTTGTTACCAAATGCTTTTAGGTTAAATGTGCTCTTTGATATTTTCAGTTACCCCCTGTGAAGTGGAAATGGTCTGCCCCATTTGTCCAGAAAAGTCAGGCTCTGAGAAAACAAGTAATTTTTAAATTAATTTTATTGTTTTGAGAGAAGGTAAGAGAGAGACAGAGAGAGAGAGAGAAGGGGGAGGACCCAGAGCAGTCTCCATAGTTGCACATCATTAGCTGTGACGTGGTTTCATTCCTCACAGGTAGATGTGGAGCCATGTGGGGCAGGAAATGAACTGGGGGCCTCCCGCATGGGAGGTGAGAACCTTCACTGCTATCCCAGTGGTTACCAGTTGTGCTGCAGTTCAGCACATGGGTTTGCACGGGCCAGGGCTGGGATTCAATCCCCAGACCTTGCATTGTTGAGGTAAGCACTTAGCCACTGAGCTATCCCAGCACCACCACGTTAAAAAAAAAAAAAAAAAGAAAGAAACAGCTTGAGCTATTGTAATTCAGGCAGTACATATTACATGTGACCACTTACCGTTGTTTGGTTTAAATTATAATGCGGTGAAAGAGGGCACGCTACAAGAGGCCACATTTCTGCTTGTCAAGAGCACATCGTACCTTCTACGTGAAGTGTTTTACTGAATTCAAATACTAGGTTACAAAAGGACATTTATTCTTTCTTCTTGTTATTCTTATGTATTAAATGTCCCCGTACATTCTAAAGTTATTTGTTCCTGCAACAGACCCACTATATGAGTTTTTAGGAATATGTGAATGTAATGAAAAATTATTACTCTAGTTCCTGTTTGTTTGGGGCTGTAATATTTACTTTTCATTAAAAATTTTGTTTTTGCTGGCTTGCTTGTATCTATCATACACGGAATTCAACTAAAGAGTAGGGGTAACAAGTAATTTTCCCCCAGCCATGGTGATGTTGCATTCAGTGTTTGTTCCTGAAAAGAATTTCCTCTAAAGGGGAGTCAAGAAACAACCCTCCGTGGGGTCCATGCACACGAGGTCTGGACACCCCAGAAGGAGTTTGGAGTGTCTGTCAAGGGCAGCTGGGGGCCGTGGGAGGCCAGTGGGTGAGGGTGTTCTGCAGTCCGGGTGACCCTCTGGCCCCAGCGTGGCGCGGTCTGGCAGGAGCAGGGCGTGGCTCCCCGTTTCGGTGGCCTGGAGGTGTCTGGGGACCCCCTGTGTGTCCCAGGCTCCACCAGGTGGGAGAGCACACGCACACACACACACACACACACACACACACGCACGCGCCAGAACTTCCAAGGGGGCAGGGCAATGGGAAGCGGGAACCGGTGTGCTCTGTGGCCCTGGTAGCACAGCGATGGGGACGGGGGGTGGGTGGGGGTGGGGGCGGGCTCAGTGCCTGGATCAGGAGGGCCATGGCCTGGGTGAGACAGAGGTACAGCCCGAGATGTGGGTCCTGCAAGCAGGCTGAGCAAAGCAGCCATGTCGGCAATGAACGGGCACCGGCACCGTGACCTTCTGGGGAACTGTCCGTGAAGACTGAGCTGTCCCAGCGCTCCCTGTCTTTTTCTTATTGTCTTGTTTGCCCCCAGATGCCGAGACGTCCCAGCTCAGAAATGGAGCTGGGGGTTCACAGTGGGTCCTTGTTTCCTAAATTTCCAGCATTCACAAGCAAAACCCAGCTGTAGAGCCGTGTGACAGAGAGGCCACCGCTGCAGGGGGCCACCAGTGTGTGTGTGGGGGGGGGACAGGACTTGGGCAGGGGACTCTGAAATCATCCCAAAGACAGAGGGCCAGCCCAGACGTGGCACGGGGAGCGAGACGGGCAGGAGGCCACAGATTCAACGCTCCTTCCGATCCGTTGCAAAGTGTGACCCCGACTTGGGTCCTGATTCTTAAAAATGCAAGCTGTGAAAAAAAAAGGATGGCACTTGTGAGACACTTGCATGTTTGAACTGTGGTTATTTTATGACTGAGTAATTGTTGACTTTCTCTAGATGTGATACTAATATTATGCTGATAGTGTGTGAGTATAAAGGAGTCCTTATCTTGTAGAGATATACACGCGGAAATGCAGATAAGATGAAAGGGTGTCTTGGATTTGTTCTGAAATGATATGCGCTGGGGACAACTTGGCTGCGGAGGGCGGGGCAAGGATGGGCCATGCTGTGGTCACTCATGGGGCTGGATGGCCGGGGGCTTCATGACACGAATCCGTCTGCAATTTCGAATGCTTGCAATTCTCCACTGTAACATTTAGAATATGGGGTCCGGCCCAAACGCCGTGACGTCGGAAGGCTCGCCTTGTCTGGCGTGAGACGGGCAGCGATTGGAACATGTCACACGTGACTGCGTACTGGAGTGTGACGATATGTGACAGAATCGCGTGCTTATGGGTCTGTCCTGTAAGCCTTGGTGTGGACGACCCACTCACTAGAAAGGGGTGCTCCTTCTGCTGCGCCCTGTACATACACTTGTTTTAAAGAGATGGTTCTCACGTTGACAACGTCCCACTCGGCACAAAGTGCTTGCCTTTCACTGCCTCTCTCACCCCTCAGACATTCAGGGGGACAGGCCCTTGACATGGTCAGGTGCTGAGCTGTCTCCCAGTGCAACTGGACCGCAGGCCTGAGCCATCAGCGGGAGACAAACAGCGTCTGCTTGGAACCTGAGGGCGTCCCTTTGCTTCATTGCGTTTATTTTACGGCTACCGCTATTTGGGCGAGGGATACTGTTACCCTATTTCCAGAAATGACGGTGTGTTCTTCTTAAATGGATAGATGTGAACATGCTGACTTAAAGACAGAAAAGGACAGGACAGGAGGTGCTCAGAGACTGAGAGATGTTCCAGGGGGATGGGAACACGGGGACAATGACAAGTTTGGGAGACACGGATCCGTACAAATCACGGGAAGCATCTTCCTGTCTCATTTTATTTATCAGGCAGACAACCAGCTGGCCCAAATCTGGGGTCCCTTCCACCCACTCAGAACGCTGCCCACGGCCTCCCCGAATCTCACTAAAAAAGTGTCTGACACCCCGAGAAGTAGTTCCAATGGCAGGGACTGGAAACAGGCCACACAGAGAAGGTGGGGTGGCCCACGTGAACCCCCAGCTGCACCCAGATGTCACTGCTTATCAGTTCATAGGCAACTGAAATGGGGTGAGGGGCATGTTTAAGGACGATATAAAAGGGAAAATCTCAAATGGGAAAACATTTATCCACTGTTCTGCTGTTTCCCATTGGTTGTTTTTGCTTTGGGGGGGCGGTTCCCAACCAAGCGCCTTAAATTAAGCACACAGGTGGCCAGCAACCTGTGTCCCCCCAGATGTCAGGCCTGTTTGTACGCTTGCATTTTTGTTTGTGTAATTAAACTTTATTATTTTTTTTTTTTTAAGATTTCTTTTTACTATTTTTGACAGAGAGAGAGAGAGAAGGGGGAGGGCCCAGGGCAGCCTCCATAGTTGACAGCATCAGTTTTCCATATAGTTTCACTCCACAGGTGGGCACAGGGCTGCGCAGGGCAGGACCAGGCTGGGGGCCTCCCTCACTGGAAGCTCCCCCGAGTGAGAACCGAACTGGGGGCACACCCCTATTCAGCATATGGGTCCTCACAGACTGGGCTGGGATTCGATCTTTGGACCCTGGGGCTGCAAGCTGAGCACCTAACCCACTGAGCAATCCTAGCTTCCCCCAAACTTAATTTTTCTGAGATAACTGTAGATTCACTTGCAGTTGTAAGAAATGATACAGAAGGATCCACAAAACCGTTTAGCCATCACCCCCTCCCCCCACCACCCACAGTCACATCTTGCAAAATCACAGGACAGTATTGCAACCAGCACGCTGATGTCACTACAGTCGAGACACAAGGAGTGCTCTTGTTGTCCCGGCCCTGCCACCTCCACACGCCCCATCAACCACTCATCTCTCCATTTCCATCACTCTGCCATCTCAAGAATGGCGTATGAATGGCGTTATACAGTACGTAACCTTTCAGGACCATTTTTTTCTGCACTCAGCAGACTTCCCTGGGATTCATCTTAGCTGTGCATCCCGCTAGTTCTGTCCTTGGTTGCTGATGGGCCACATTGTTTCACCACCACCCACTAAAGGACCCGGGGCTGTTTACAGCTGTGGGCTGTGAGGACCAGAGCGGCTCTGGACACTTTATGTGCTTGGTTTTGTGGGGGAACTTGCACTTGCATTCCTCAGGGGTGCATGTTGAGTGTGTGTGTGTGTGTTTGTCTTTCATAAGTTAATTGCATACACGTACCATCAGGATGCTACACCTACACATCTGTGTTCCTGACTTCTCAGTAATCTTGGGGATGCTGGGATGGCTCGGTGGTTCAGCGCTGGCCTCGCAATCATGAGGTCTGGGGTTTGATCCCTGGCCTGTGCAAACCCATATGCTGAGCTGCGGTGCAACTGGTAACCATTGGGATGGCTCAGTGGCAAAGGTTCTCACCTCCCGTGGAAGGCCCGCTTGGGTTCCTGCCCCAAATGGCCCCACATCCACCTGTGTGGAATGAAACCATGTCACAACTAATGATGTACAACTATGGAGACTACGCTGGGCCCTCCCCCTTCTCTCTCTCTCACCTTCTCTCAAACAATAAAATAAATCTTTAAAAATAAATAAATCCAAAGAGCTGGAAACATGGGGGCCCAGGGACTCCCAATCCTAGTGGGGCCAGTGTGTCAGTCCTCTGATGCCTCATTCATTCATTCATTCACTCACCGGCCTGGCAAGGCTCCCTGTTTGCCGATGTAAGTGGGCAGAATGGGCCCACAGTGAGTTACAGTGTTGATTTTTAAATGTATACATCCGTGTTTGCAGAGACATAGACTTTCTCTGGAAGTGTCTTCAAGTAGAAAACCCTGGTCACGGGGAAGGTGCTGAGGGAAGGATCCCTTTCATCATGAGCCCTTTGGGGCCCTTTTTAATTTAAGCCACCAGCCTATACGATGTATCAGTGAAAAGCGCAAACAAGCCTGGGAAGGCTTCTCCACGGATGTCTTTCTGGGGCTGCTTTTCACAGTCCTCGGTCTCTTCAGAGGATAACCCACTGGCAAGCCCCCTCCCAGCACACCTGCTTCCACCCAAGGAAGATGCTCCTGCTTTCCTGGCCCCAGTTCTGGAGTCTCTAGCGGTTCCCCCACCCCCACATTCCCTGGTACAGGCCTTCAGGCTTTGGGGGTGACCCCACGCCACCCCTCAGCACCCTCGAGTGACCCCTGAGGGGCAGGCTCAGACCCACCTGGGCCTCTGTGTGAGAAGCTTTCCCCAGTCCCATTGAAACTCAGCTTCCTCCTCCACAGGCTGTGGCCACACCGTGTGCCTTCCTGGTTCCACTTCAAGCTGGGCTGCGCACGCTCGCCCGGGCCCTTCCCGGCCTCCCGCAGGCCGGGCCCTCCCTGCGGCAGATGAACTGCACAGGCCTGGGGCTCCACGAACCCTCCCTCGTGCCACCATAGAGCACAAGACGCAGGCTGACTGGCGTTCGGATCCGAGTTGTGCACGCAGATGAGCGCAGTGATGCTGTAGTTCTCTGGGGCGAGGAGGGCGAGAGCGGGCGCCACCCCTGCCCTGTGCGCAACCTGCCTCGGGCTTCGGGAACAGTGGGTGCGGGTAGAGAACTGGGCTTCGGGACCACAGAGCCCCAGCGCTGCCCATCTTGGCAGAGTGGTCTTCAGGCCTCTCCACCTGTTTCCTCTGGGAGAAAAAGGGGTCAGAGTGGCTTCCCGGCAGGGCGGCGAGGTGGCTGGACAGGCGGCCGCAGCCACAGCCCCCTTGCAGAACACAGGGCGCCTCTGCGGAAAGTGTGGGCCTGGGTGAGGCGCACGTCGCACCCCGGATCCCAGATCTCCTGGGTGCCTGTCCCCTGGCGTGTTGATAGAGCCCAAGGTCTGGGGCGCCTGGCGGCCCATTTCGCGCTCTGCTCGCTCTGTCCGTCCGGATGCGCTGAACAGAGCGGAATGAACGGCAGCAGGTGGGCGGGAAGGCTCACGCCGCCGCCGGCGCCGCGCAGCAAGCGGGCGCCTGAAACCAGCGGGGTGGGCGCTGGGCTGCCAGACACGGCTCGGGGCTTCCCGCGTGGTCCGGGGCGCCCCCTCCTTTCCCATGCCCCCGCCGCGCGCCGCGTGCCCCTGTGTCCTGGGGACCCGCCGCCCCGCGTGGCCACGGGCGAGGTCGCCGGAAGCTCGGCCCCCTCGGTTCCCGCGCTCAGGTCCCCGCCCCCCGCGCCCGGGGGCCCAGGAAGTGGCCCGAGGCCGCGCGCGCCCCGCCCCTCGGCCTCCCGCGCTCCTCACCTGCTGGCCCAGCGCGCGCGCGGGGACCGAGGGCGCGAACGGGGAGCGCGCGCGGCGCGGAGCGAGGGGGCGCGCGCGGCGAGGATGGCGGCGCGGGCCCGGGGGCGGCCGCTGCTGCCGCTCGCGCTCTCGGTGCTGCTGGTGCTGGGCCCCACGGCCGTGGCGGCCAAGCTCAACATCCCCAAAGTGCTGCTGCCCTTCACGCGCGCCACGCGCGTGAACTTCACGCTGGAGGCCTCGGAGGGCTGCTACCGCTGGTGAGACACGGCCGCGGCCCGGGGCGGGGAGGGCGGCCGGCAGGTGCGCGGGGCCTGCGGGCCGCGGCTGGCGCCGGGTGGGGGTGGGGAGGCCGGCGGGTCACGGGCGCGTCCCCGCCCGCCCGCGCGCAGCAGGTGCTGCGGCCCGAGGGCCCCGCCCGGGCAGCTGGTGGCGCTTGACCTGGCGGCGCCACCCTGGTCGTGGCCACTGCGCATGGCGCCGCCGGGGCCTGCTCATCTCCCCGAGGCAGCGGAGTCGCCTGGGCGCGGCCCGCGGTGACCCGTGTGTGTGGGGGTTGGGGAGCAGGGGGCCCCGGGGTCGGCCTGACTTGCGGAGGGGGTTCTGCAGGACTTGCCCAGGAGGGAGCGGAGGGTACGGGCCCCCACGTGGTCTTCCCCTTCTTGTCCCCGAGCCCGGGGAGCAGGTGGACATGCTCTCTAGCCTCGGGCGTCCTGAGTGTGTGTAGTGACGGGACTGCCCCCTGGCGCGGACCGGGGCGGACAGCACTCGTGGGAGTCCGGTCACTTCCGTTCAGCGCCTTTGGGATGAACATGAACCTGTGAACACGAACCTGTGATGAACCGTCTTTCGGAGCAAACGCCGGGGATCCACTGGACAGATGAGGCCCAAGGGACCGGCTGGCCATTCAGACTGGGGTTCCCCTTGTCAAAGTCCTTTGTGGACACCTCCCTCCGGGCTTCCTGGGGGGACTCAGGAACCCTGCACTCATCGTAGTGGATGTGACCTGGGAAACCCCAGAAACTAATGGAAGGAGAGGACTCTGTGCCCCCTCCCCCAATCAGGGTGCCCGCTAGGCCCCTGCGGGGCAGGGCGCGGGGTCCCCGCAGATGGAGAAGGACCAGGCTTCTCACAACCCTGATGTGACATCACACGGACCTTGCTGGAGATGAGCGGGAGGGAGCTGTCTCCTGCTCCCTGGAACCGCCCCTCCTCCCCCATAAACCTTGCCTCTTCCTTTCTTTTCCTGTCTCAAATCGGGGTCAGGGCCAAGGCGTAAGGTGCGATCACATTACAGAGATGGGGTGTCTGTGCGCGTGTTTGAATATTAATTAGTCGGTGCATGCATGCAGGAGTGGTGCCCGGAGCCGGTCCTTGCTTGTACCCTTTTCCTTCCCGAAAGTGGGCAGCTAGATGCCTCCCAGCTGCATTTCGGCTGAGTGCCCACGGGGTCCCCCACCTGTTGTCAGACGCTGATCTTCCGCTTGAAGTTGTCTGGGTCCCTGGGGGGAAACATGCTCTGCGGGGGACACACTCTCGCCCTGGTTGAAATGGTCTGTTCTCATTAAAACCAGGCGACTGCAAATGACTCCCTTACGATATATTTGTACGCTCCTTGCTCTGAGTTCTGTAGCTGTACTTTTTGTTCCCTGAAGTCACATTGTTTTTTTCCAACTGCATTTTCTTTTGAGAGGAGCTGGTGGACCGGGGAGAGTTTAATTACTTGTGTAGTTACTTAGGAGGAAGGGAAAAACCACCCGTCTCTGATGCAATCAGAGCAGAGGGCCTTATAACTTGTTTTGCATCTGACCCACAGCTTTTCTTGCAACTGTAGTATTTTTGTATCTCAGAGTTGTTATTGTTGCGATTTCCTCCTTCACTTGATAGGAAAATCTTCCATCCATCAAGCACTGAAAATATTTTCTTTATTGTTAGTAGCACTGTTTCTAGTTTCATCCTCTGTCACTTTAGTTTTTGTTTTGTTTTGTTTTGTTTGTTTTTTGAAGCCTGGAGATTTGAAAAGTTGAAGTGACTCTTTGAAGTAGCAAGTGTGGATTGTACGCACACACACTGTACGTCCCCAGTAATCCAACCTGGGAGGAAAAACCCTGTGTGTCCCCGGGGTTCGTTGTTATGTTTCCATGATGAAACGCAGGCACAGTGCAGACCCCCCTGTACCTTGGGGGGGTGCCCTTTGAATTAGTGGCCAAGGTCACTGAAATCACCACATGCCTGGCCAGTGGCTATAAGCTTACTTTTCCTGTTTCTTGCTTTTATAGCACCAAATCTTTGACCAGTTTCAGGCCAGAGGACCCGTAGAAGTCAGAATTCTAGTCCAAACTGCCCCTGGTTCAGCCTCAGCCTCAGAGCGGGAAGACCCGTGCACTGGAGATGGTCTGTGGATTGTGCAAGAGCCCGGGGAAACTCCTGTCCCACCCCCTCCAGGAACTCACAGCCCCCGGGCGACGTGCAGGATTGGTTGTCTGTCTATTGCTGGGTATGGCATGAAGTTCCTCATTGCTTTTTGTGATTTTGTGTTATTGGAAGTGCTCCAGAACATATATTTCTTTAGGCCCTTTTTTACGGTATCCTTTGTGTAAAAAAAAATGACATGATATAGGAAGTTGGACAAATAGAGACAAAGAGAAGTAATCCATAATATTTCAACTGCAGCACCATCAGTCCCCCGTGTGGGTTTCCCTTTAGTCACTTAGTTTTCCCCTGAAGCGCAAACCCTTGGGCCACTGGGCAACCTTCTCTTCCAGAGGCCAGTTATCCTTAAAGCCCGGCTTTGTTGTGTCTCACACGCTCCTGAGCGCTTGCCCCACATTCTGGGTGGGCGCTGCGGTTGAGGTCCCAGCTTTCTGGAATCTTCAGTGGGCTGCCCCGTCTGGGAGAGAGGGGACATCTTAAGCTGGTTTCCCAGCAGCGGAGTCTGAGCTGAGGATCTGAGAGGTGCTCGCTCTGCGGGGGAGCTGAGCAAGACGGGTCTCTGAGGCCGACCCCTGGGACCCTCTGCAGTTCAACTGTACTGAGGTTGGGGCCGGCTCCTGCCAGTCAGCCTGCGTGTGGGTGCAGCCTCCCAGGCCTCTGGGCGAGGTGGCCCAAGGCCAAGGGTGTTTGACTGGAGAAGGCTACAGGTGTAAACGGTGAGCTGAGGGGGTGGCCTGCTGGTATAGAGCATCGGGCAGGGCACAGGGTGCTGGCGCTGGATTGAGCTGAGCCCAGGCTCCTGGCTTCCTGGGCCAGTCCCCAGGGCAGCTAGGGGTTGCCTGAGGTGTTTGCTGCTTGTCCTGAACCAGGGGCCACCCTGTCACCACGCCCCCCGGGTTTGTCTCAGCCCAGGGAGGCCAGGGGGACCCTCTCTGCTGCCCTCACCCCCCCCCCCATGCAGAGGAGCTGCATTCCAGGCAGCTCCAGTGACCCTTGTACAATCAGTAGGCACTAAAGGCTTCATGGTCCCCTGTCCTATGACTGTGGGACCAGAGGCCAGCAGGCCCCTCGGACGTGCACCCCCCTGGACCCCCCTGCCCCCGCCGCAGGGAGCAGGCCCATCTCACTGCAGCCCTTTGCTGGTGGAGTGGGGGGTGTGTGAAGGTGTGTTTGGAGCTGCCCTGAGACCTGAGTGGAAACCGAGTCATGTTAGGAGGTGAGGTCAGAGGTTGGCAGGGGCAGGGCCGAGTGAGCTTGTGGGCTGCGGTCAGGAGACAGGAAGGGGGTGCCCGGGTCAGGATGGGTCCCAAGCCCCGTGCACCCCGCTGACCTGGCCCCTGGCCGCCTGCGGCTGTGGCTCCCCCCGGGCCTGGCAGAGCCCTGCTAGGCTCGCCTCAGACCCACAGGGAGGTGCCAGGAAGTGTGTGCCGCCTTGAGCTGACCTGGAGCCTGGGCTGTCTACTTCCTGTTTCCTCCGAGGGTTCTGCGCTTCGGCTGTGTTCAGGCCTGCAGGCCCCTCTGCTGTGCAGGAGAGCTGGCCCTGCAGGTGAGGGAGGGTGGGCTGCGACCCCCACCCCCGCTTGTGGCCGGCCGCCCTCTGCACAACTCTCACTTCTCTTCCTTTCACTGTCCTTTTCTTTTTTTTTTTAAAGATTTATTTTTATTGTTTTTGACAGAGAGAGATACAGAGACAGAGAAGGGAGAGGGCCCCGAACAGTTTCCATAGTTGCACATTATCGGTTCTTCCACATAGTTTCATTCCACAGGTGGGAGTGGGGCTGCACAGGGCAGGAACTGGGCCGGGGTCTTACCCCGGTGAGAACTGAACTGGGGGAACTCCCCAGTTCAGCATATGGGTCCACACGGGCCGGGGCTGGGATTTGATCCTCTGTCCCCAGGGCTGCAAAGTGAGTGCTTAACCCACTGAGCCATCCCGGCTTTCCCAACACTGTCCTTTTCTGACCTGAGCCTGGCGTGTCCTTGGCCCCCAACCCTCTGCCCGGCTCCTGCTTCTTCCGGGTTGTGAAGTGTGGGGGCCAGGCAGGTCCCTCAAAAGCCAGGCCTCCCAGAGCCCCGGGCATGGTCTGAGGGTCAGCAGGGCTCCTGAGACCTTGGCAGTGAGAAGGGTTTGCCCTTTCAGAAGTCAGGGTCAGTCCCTTGGAGTTCCTCAAAATGAGAGGAGGCTGTTTACACTTTTCTTTGAAAGAAATTATGGTGAAATATTCATATCACAAAAATACTTACCATCTTAAGCCTTTTTTAAGTGACTGACTGAGTGACATTCAGTACGTGCACTCTGTTGTGCAGCCACCAGCACCGTCCATCCACAGAACTCCTTCATGTCCCCAGCTCAACCTCTGCCCCCATCGGATACTCTCATTCCCCTCCCAGCGGGCAGTCACCCTGCTGCTTTCCAGAGTAGTTGCCTAACCCCAGAGAGAGCGGGCAGTGGGCTCAGAACCTGCACAGGCAACAGCATATGGCCCGAATCTAATAACATTGTTTCTGTCCTTATTTCTATGCTTTCTATTGACACTGATACAAGGTTTCTCTTTAAAGTACTTTTTGTGCAAAGAAGAAGCAATTGGAAGGGGAAAGAATAAGAAAAGAATACAAGGGTTACCTGGATGAGACAGAATCTGCGGGGGGTGGGGGGCAGCCGACAGAAAAGGGCGCAGTGCTGCGTGAGGGGCTGGTGGAGATGCATGGTGTTCCCTTGGGAGACAGGTGTCCAGAGGGGCCGGGGGGTGGGGGGGTACATGGCCCAGGGAACCAAATAGCAGGACCTATTTTTCTGCTGATTTGCAATCCTTCCCCACTTCACCCTAAAAGCAAAACAACCCCTTTCAGGAGGAATGACCCCCCCACTGTGGTGCACACTGGGAGCTAGGGGTCAGGGCCCGGTTCAAAACCAGGTCATTGGCTGGAGACAGATCAGCCTGGGAGCCGGGAGGACGTGAGCCATGTGTCTGCTGGCATGTGGTTGGCTCAGCTCCTTCAGGAGGGTTTTAGAAAAGTCACTGACACCCGCACTGTGTCAAGGATATGCGTGGGGTAGGCGGTGTTTGGGGAGCAGATGGAGGCCCTAGGCCACGTGTGGCAGCTTGGCCCCTCCCCAGGGGCATGGCTTTGCTGCCCCACGAGGGCATCCAGCATGCAGTCGGGTCCAGAACCAGGCGCACTGAGGGGGTTTTGTAGGACCGTGACCCTGGGCAGGCACCACATGGGGGTTTTAGGTTTGTTAAGAGGTCAGTGGACTGTGTGTGATGTGTTTCTCTCTGTGCCTGACGTTGAATAAGCACATAATACATGAAAAAAAACCCAGTAGTTAGAATGAAAGAAGGCAACAGCCTTAAAGGAACCCTGTCAGGGGGATGTGGAAACAAAACAGGGATGTAGTTCTGGCTCTGGAACCTGAGGGCAGGCAGTGTTTGTCTCGGCTTCTCCATGATGCAGGGGCTCACGGATGTCAGTGGGACGGGGCTGCGTGCTCTCCTGGGTTCCAGCCCAACAGCCCCAGGGTCAAGTCTAGGGGCACACGCGCAGGTCCGAATGCCCAGCCGCTGGGGGACAGACCCCGGCTCATTGGCTAGGCCCTGTTACCGGGTCAGGTTTACAGCTTCGAGGAGGGCCAGCATTTCTGTCGGGGATTTAATTTCTGTTTCCCAAGGTCAGGAGTCCTCTTTCCGCATGACAGTGTGAGCGTTCTTACAGTCAGCGTGTATCATGCGCGTTTACTTGCTTGTTCAGGGAACTTGACCTCAGCCCCCCTGTCCCCTTGACCTCAGCCCCTCCCACCCCCTTGACCTCAGGGCCCCCCCCCCCCCCCCCCCCCCCCCCCCCCCCCCCCCCCCCCCCCCCCCCCCCCCCCCCCCCCCCCCCCCCCCCCCCCCCCCCCCCCCCGCCCCCCCCCCCCCCCCCCCGTCCCCGTGGCCTCAGTCCCTCCTGCCTGCTGAGCCCCAGGGCTAGGACTGCACCCCTTCCGTTCTTGGAGCCGCCTAGCTGCCTCCCACCTCGGGGCCCCTGCTGGCTGGTCCCCTGCCTGTTCCCAGAGGAGTCCCTGAGCGCCCTGAGCAGGCGGCTGTGAGGGCGTGCTCCGCCGCCCCCTTGTGGCCTGGGCTCAGCACTGCTGGTGCCTGTGTGGTAGGTGGGAACCCAGCACTGACCTGGGCTGTCACTCACCGTGCGGTTCTGGGGGCCCTGCCCCCGTGGGAAGCCACCCGACACGTGTGCGTGTCGTCTGCCCGCCTGTCTCACCACGTCACCATGGTGTCAGCTTTGTCACATGGGCACTCTGTGTCCTTCTCAACATCGCGTTGGTGGTTTCCGGGTTTGGGGGGTGACAGTGATGTTGGGGCTTGATGGGTGCCAGGCCCCGCATCGAGGTCATCACAGATAGTCCATGTGCCCCAGGACCACTGCCAGTTCCCCTCTGGGGTGGCGTTTCAGGGACCACAGGGTGGCCTTGTACGGGGACCGCCAGCTGGACGCTGAGGTGGCCTCCATGCCTCCGGCATCCTGTTTGGTGATCTCGGTGGCCGAGTATGTCACGTTGTCACCCTCATTTCTGTCACGGGTGCCTGTCTGTGCCCCATTTGCCCTCTGGGCTGGAAGCTGGTGGAGACTGGCCCCTCTTCTTTGTTTGCACCCAGGACAGAGCCCCAGACTGGGGGTGGGGGTGTGATGCCGGTGTGGGTTCAGCTGTGCCTCAGGGTGGCTGCTCACAGTGAGCGCTTGTCCCCGCAGGGTGTCCACCCGGCCGGAGGTGGCCAGCATAGAGCCACTGGCCCCGGACCAGCAGCAGTGTTCCCAGAAAGCCGTGGTGCAGGCCCACCCGGCCCAGCCCGCCCGCCTGACCAGCATCATCTTCGCAGAGGACATCAGTAAGGGCTTCGCGTGCCCACGTGGTCCCTGGGGGCACAGCATGGGGAACATGTCACTGTCACAGCCTGGGGACCGAGGATGCCCAGCCAGGCAGGAACGGGGCGCCCACCCCAGGCCCTGCTGCCACCACACCACACTGCCTTCCCGCTCGGGAGACCGGCCTTCGTTCCCCAGTTATTACCCATTACCCACATAACTCTGAGCCCCCCAAGTCACAAAAAGACCCTATTGCTTCCCCGTGCTTAGTTTGCCCTATGATGGTGGTACACCGCTCACAAAACGCTCCGTGCAATTTTCTGTCATGCTTTTCTTGAGGCTTTTGATAACAACACACCATGAGCAGCACACTGGTGGTTTCATGCAGTGACCACCCCCAACCCCACAACACCCCCACCCCACCCTACTCCACCCTCACCCCACCCACACCCCCACACCCCCACCCCACCCTGCTCTACCCCCATCCCCCACCCCACCCCTACATCCCACCCTACTGCACCCCACCCCACCCCTCCACGCCCCCACACCCCACCCCACACCCCCCTCCCTACCTGACGCCTGTCCCGCTCCTCAGTCACGGGCCAGGTCCTGCGCTGTGACGCCATCGTGGACGTCATCCACGGCATCCAGATTGTGTCCACCACCCGGGAGCTCTACCTGGAGGACGCGCCCCTGGAGCTGAAGATCCAGGCCCTGGACTCCGAAGGTGAGCTCTTCCCCTCCCGGGCCACCCCTGCTGTTCCCCAGGGGCCGCGGAGGAGCACTAGGGCTCCAGGCGCCTCTGCCGTGGACCCCCTGCCTCTGCATCATGGGGCCGTGGACCCCCTGCCTCTGCGTCATGGGACTGTGGACCCCCAGCCTCTACGTCATGAGACTGTGGACCCCCTGCCTCTGCGTCATGGGACTGTGGACCCCCTGCCTCTGCGGCAGCCCCTGGTGGCTGCCCCATGCCTGTGCGCAAGGCTCTGCATGCTGCGCATCTGTGCAAAGCGACAGTTGAGTGTGGGGGCCGTGGTGGGAAGCTGGGGGCAGCTCCCTGTCATTGTGTCCTGCTTGCCGGGCATTGAGAGATGGTGTTGGCTTCCCATCCAGACTGCAGTATGTGTGCATGCATGTGTGCGTGTGTGTGCATGTGTCAATGAGCACGTGCATGTGCATGTGTGTGCGTGTGCATGCATGTGTGCGTGTGTGCGCAGCGCATGGACACTGCCATGCTGCTGGCCCCACTCCACCAGCGCTGAGTAGCAGCTTGCTTTGGGCTGGGACTTTTATTTTATTTTATTTCTTTAAAATAATTTATTTTTATTTTATTATTTGACAGAAGATTAGAGAGAGAGAGAGAGAGACAGAGAGAAGGGGGAGGGCCCAGAGCAGTCTCCATAGTTGTACGTCATCAGTTGTGACATGGTTCCATTCCACACAGGTGGGCAGGGGCTGCACAGGGTAGCGGGGGGAGGGGAGGGGGTGTTTGCAAGACACTTAGGCTTGAAGTTTTGCTTTTCCCACTCAAAAAGCCCCTACTGGGTGGCAGGACTGAGCCCGGGACCTTGAAGTTTCACGGCCACATGCTAATATCAAAGAGGAAAAAACCCAGGGTCCTGCCCAGAGCAGTCTCCATAGTTGTACGTCATCAGTTGTGACATGGTTCCATTCCACACAGGTGGGCAGGGGCTGCACAGGGCGGGAACTGAACTGGGGCTCCCGCATGGGAGGTGAGAACCTTCACTGCCACCCCAGTGGTTACAGTTGGGCTGCAGTTCAGCATATGGATTTGCACAGGCCGGGGCTAGAAGCAACCCTGGACCTTGCAATTACCAGGCAAGTGCTCAACCACTGAGCTATCCCCCAAATCTCCTCTTCTTAGAAGACCCGTTCTGGTGGGAGGCAGGCTGGGCTGGCTGCTGGCCAGCTTCTTTGTAAAGGAACAAAGGGAAAATTGGTGGCTTAAGGTTCCTTCTCAGATGCAATTTAATTATCTCTTTCCAACTTACTCTCTCATTACAGTGGACATACATACAGTGCATTATTAGTTTCAGGCGCTAAATATTAGCACAGGGGCTAGATGTTTATGGACCTGACCCCAACAAGTCTAGTATGTTGGTTAAGATTATTATGCTACAGGAAGCTGGGATGGCTCAGTGGGTTAAGCGCTTGCTTTGCAGCCCTGGGGACCAAGGATCGAATCCCGGCCCCGGCCTGTGTGGACCCATATGCTGAACTGGGGTTTGCTTCCCATGCAGAGGCCCCTGGTTTGGTTCTTGCTCTCCATTTGGCTCAAGAGGGTGTGCCTCTCATATGGGAGGCCCCCAGCCAAGTTCCCACCCTGTACAACCCCTGCCCACCTGTGTGGAATGATGTACAACTATGGAGACTGCTCTGGGATGTCCCCCTTCTCTGTCTCTCTCTGTCTCTGTCTTTCTCTGTTAAAAACAATGAAATATATCTTAAAAAAAGAAAAAAAAAAAAAGATTTTCTTTGAAGGAAGCCAGTCAGGCCAAGAACGCCTTTCAGATGGGAACCTTCTAGAAGTACAAGTCTAACAGAGTCTTTGCATCGTCCCTGACCGCTCGGCCCCGCAAGCACCCCACTTTTAGAAACATTTTGGCTCAGGGTTTCTCGGCCTACATAGTACTGACATGTGGGGCCAGACAGACGTGGAAGGGAATGTGAGTGGTTGAGTTGCCATAGAACTTTACCTACAGATGATAGATGATGGTGGGGGGCTGCCGTGTGCCCACCCCATTCCTGACCCCTCTGCTGGGGTGCCCGTCCTCAGCCACTTTTCCTCAAGGAGTTGTTCGTCCTCATTGAGATGTAACGGCACGAAGCTCACCCGCGTCAGGCGTGCGGTTCACTGGCGTTTACAGTACTCGCAGCGTGTAGCCCATCCCTTGTTTCAGAGCTTCTTCCTCACGGTGGGAAGGAAAGCCCACACCCGTCAGACGCACCAGGCCGCGCTGCCCACCCCTGCGGCTGCTGGCCTGCTTTCTGTGTACACATCGGCCATGTGGCCAGGCCGGGCAGGTGGGCTCACGCAGTGTGGGGTCCCTCGGGGGTGTGCGTCATTCCTGCCTGGCAGGACCTGGGTTTGGACCTCAGGTTTCTTTTCCTGGAGCCTGTGTGCTCTTTCCAGGTCGTGGTCTCCTTCGTGAGGATGAACTTGACCCAGGCAGCCTGTGAGGACTCACAGTCGCAGAAGGGATGTGCCTTGTCTAGGCTGGTGGGTGTTTGTTCAACAGGATGTCAGCAAGCCTGCTGGTGTGCACACCCTTGCCAAGTGCTCTCTTCTACTCCCCATACAGTGCCCATTGCCTAGGCTAGGAAGCCGCGGCCCAGAGAGCTTAAGTAACTTGCCCCAGGCCACATAGCCCGTGGGATGGCGGGCACTGGTGGGGACTCGGGATGTCTGTCTGCCTGTTGCCTGTTTCCTGCTGTGACATTTTTCTTGGGTGTGGGGGGGCCTGCACGGGGTGGGGCACCACCCTTTTGGCTCAAGGACCCCTGCAGAGTATCTGCCCCTAGTTAATGCTTTCATGCATGTTCCAGCCCACATGTACCTCATGCATGGAGTGGGGCTAGCACAAGGGTCCCCAGCGATGTGCCCCCCTTTCCCACCCCCTTCCTCAAGCTGTGTGTCCTACATAGAGCACCTCCCGACCTCTGCTTCCCCTGGGGGGCATCCCTCTTAGAGGGTCCCTTCTAGGCCACGGCCGGATGGCCCAGGTGACAGGTGTCCCTCCTGAGAGCCCACAGTAGTATGTGGGCCTGGCGCTTTCTCCTCTGTGTGGTCCAGTGCAGCCCTTGGAAGCAGACTGGGGCTGACTTAGGCTCCTGGGCTCTTCTAGGGCTTGACACTGGACTTTGGGCCCCTAGCACCCAGCAAATGTTTGTTAAATGGAATTGCTTAATGTGTCCTGGCTGCCTCCCTGGGATGGGGACAGGCAACTGTGCCCCGGAGACAGGACCCTGGGGTTTTTCCTCTTTGATATTAGCACGTGGCCGTGAGACTTCAAGGTCCCGGGCTCAGTCCTGCCACCCAGTAGGGGCTTTTTGAGTGGGAAAAGCAAAACTTCAAGCCTAAATGTCTTGCAAACACCCCCCCCCCCCCCCGCTACCAGCGCTGCCAATTCCTGCTTCAGCCTCCTCCCTCCCTTCAGTGAACCTGGGACTTGGAGCGTCCAAGAATTCCCCTCTGCTTCCCTGCCCCCTGGGGGCCTGGGTCTGGCCCTGCCTCCCAGTCTTTGCCCTGTGACTGCTGCCACCTTCAATCCTCCTGGGGTCTGGGTGGGGACGGCTGGGCCCAAGTGTCCCAGGGTATGTCAGTGTGGGACGTGGTGGGGTCCATCCCTGTGCTGGGCCCACAACACCAGCCCACTTGATCGTGATCGTGGTGTGAGCTTTCTCACAAACGGCTGACTTCGGTTTCCTGATGTTTCCTTGCGGGTTTTTGTGTCCGTGTTCATCAGGGATGCCACCCTGTCCATTTCTTCTTTCTACAGTGTCTTTGAAATCAGGATAACCGTGGCCTCAGCCAGTGAATGAGCTGAGAGCCTTCCCTTTTCTGGGATTTTTTGGAATAGCTTGAGAAGAATAGATGTTTATTCTTTTTTTTTTAAATATATATTTATTTACTTATTTATTTTTGACAGAGAGGGAGAGAGAGAGATAGAGAGATAGAGACAGAGAGAGAACTGAACTAGGGGAGCTCCCAGTCCAGCATACGGTTCCACATGGGCCGGGGCCGGGATTCGATCCGTGGTCCCCGGCGCTGCAAAGTGAGTGCCCAACCCACTGAGCCATCCCAGCTTCCCCTAGATGTTCATTCTTTTCCAAAGGTTTGGTAGAATTCAGCCGTGAAGCCATCTGGTCCAGGACTTTTGTTTGTTGAGAGCATGTTGATAACTGATTCGATTTTGTTGGTAGCAATCGGTCTGTGCAGATTCCTGTTTCATCTTGATTCATCCTTGGAAGATTGAAAGCTTCTAGGAGTTTATTCATTTCTTCCAGGTCGTCCAGTTTTTTGGCGTGTAGTTGTTCATGGCCTTTTCTTACTTTTTTTTTTTTATTTCTGTGGTGTCTATTGTCACTTCTCTTTCCTTTCTGATTTTATTTGTATTTGGGTTTCCTTTTTTTTTTTTTTTTTTTTTTTTTTTTTTTTTTTTTTTTTTTTTTTTTTTTTTTTTTTTTTTTTTTTTTTTTTTTTTTTTTTTTTTTTTTTTTTTTTTTTTTTTTTTTTTTTTTTTTTTTTTTTTTTTTTTTTTTTTTTTTTTTTTTTTTTTTTTTTTTTTTTTTTTTT
>PVKE010003350.1:32700-51941 GCA_004027555.1 Craseonycteris thonglongyai | reverse complement strand
TGTTTATCTTTTCAAAAACCCAGCTCTTGGTTGTATTGATTTTTTGTCTCTATTTTTTTTAGTCTCTGTTTTATTTATTTCTACTCTATATTTCCTTCCTTGTAGTCATTGGGAACTTTGAGGGCTGTCCTTTTTCTAGTTTCCTGGGGTATAAAGTTAGGCTGAGATTTTCCTTGTTTCTTGAGGTTGGTCTGCATTGCTATGAATTTCCCTCTGAGGATTGCTTTTACTGTGCCCCATAGGTTATGGGTTGTTTTGCTTTTATTTTTGTTTGTCTCAGAGTATCTTTTGATTTCTTCCTTGATCTTATTGTTGACTCCCTCATTATTTAGTAGCATGTTATTGAGCCTCCATGTGTTTGTGTGTTTTTGAGGTTTTTTTCCCCTTGTAATTGATATCTAGTTTCATACTGTTGTGGTCAGATAAGACACTTGATATAATGTTAATCTTGAATTTATTGAGACTTGTTTTGTGGCCTAATACGTGGTCTATCTTGGAAGATGTTCGATGTGCACTTGAAAAGAATGTGTATCCTGCTGCTTTGGGATAAAATGCTCTAAAAATATCTTGTACATTTATCTGGTCTAGTGTGTCATTTCAGGCCGCTGTCTCTCTGTTGATTTTTCTCTCTGGAAGATCTGTCCATTGGTGTGAGTGGGGTGTTGAACGCCCCCCCCCCCACACACACACTCTTAATGGGTTACAGTCAGTCTCTGCCCTTATGTCGGTCAGTATTTGTTTTACATATTTAGGTGCCAGCCACCCTATCTTTTCATTACAGCATTTAACCCATTCTAATCGAAAGTCATTGCTGATAGGTATGTAGTTATGGCCATTTTATTATTCATATTCATCTTTTTTTGTTTGTTTTTTAAATCTTAAAAAGTCCCTCTAACATTCTTGTAATTTTGGTTTGGTGGTAATGAACTCCTTTAGCTTTTTCTCATCTGGGAAGCTCTCTGTTTGTCCTTTGATTCTAAATGACAGCCTTGCTGGGTAAATCTTGGTTGTGGGTCCTTGCTTTTTATCACTTTGAATATTTTGTGTCACTCCCTTCTGGCCTGCAGAGTTTCTGCTGAGAAATCAGCTGACAGTCTTATGGGAGCTCCCTTGTGGGGACCAAACTGCTTTCTCTTGCTGGTTTTAGGATTCTCTCTCTGTCCTTAAACTTCGCCATTGTAATTATGGTGTGGGTTGGTGTGGGCCTCCTTGGGTTCATCTTGTTCGGGACTCCCTGTGCTTCCTGGGCTTGTATGTCTATTTCCTTCACCAGGTAGGGAAGTTTTCCATCATTATTTCTTCAAATAGATTTGCAGTTCCTTGTTCTCTTTCTTCTTCTGGTGCCCCTATGATGAGGATATTGGTATACTTAATGACCCAGAGGCCTGTTAAGCCATCTTCACTTTTTTGGATAGTTTTTCTTTTTTCTTTTCTGATAAGGTATGTTCTGCTACCTTATCCGTAAATTGCTGATTCGACCCTCTGCCTCATCTCATCTCCTGTTGATTCCCTATAAAACACGTGTGTCTAACCCATGACCCATGGGCCGCATGTGGCCCAACACAAATTCATAAACTTTCTTAAAACATTATGAGATCTTTTTGTGACTTTATTTTTGTAGCTCATCAGCTATCATGTTAGTGTACTGCATGTGTGGCCCAAGACAATTCTTCTTCTTCCAGGGTGGCCCAGGGAAGCCATAAGGCTAGATACCTGTGCTGTAAAGTATTCTTATTTCAATTACTGTATTCTTCATTTCTATCTGGTTCTTTTTTATGATTTCTGTCTGGTTCTTTTTTATATTTTCTGTCTTCATTGTTTTGTTCCCTATCTCCTTGTTGAAGTTCTGCCGGAGATCACTGAGCATCCTTATAACCAGTGTTTGCAACTCTGCATCTGGTGGATTGCTTGTCTGCATTTCATTTAGTTCTCTTTCTGGAGCTTTGTTCTGTTCTGTCATTTGGGACAGGTTTCTTTGTCTCCCCATGTTGGCTGCCTCCCTGTGTTATGTAGAGCTGCTATGTCTCCCGGTCTTAGTAGAGTGGCCTAATGTACTAAGTGTCCTGTGGGGCCCAGTGGTGCAGTCTCCCTGGTCACCTGAACCGGGTGCTCCAGGTGTGTCCCTTGTGTGGGTCGTGTGCCCTCCCATTGTCGTTGAGCCTTGGCTGCTGTTTGCACATCAGTGAGAGGGACTGAGCCTCAGGCTGCTTAGTTGTGAGGACTGGCTGTGACTACAGTGGAGGAGCTGTTCCAAAGAGTTCATATTAGCGGGGCCACAGGCCAAGTTTAGCCACATCCTGTACACCACCTGGCATGAGCCACAAAGCAATCTGCAGATGGCTGCCACCTGCCCTAGGCGTGGAGGTGCCTCAAGAGGCCAAGCCATGAACCATGGCTGCCTATCGCTACTGCTGGGCTTGGAGCTGCTCAGCCAGAGGTACGGGACATGCCGAAGCCAGATGCTGCTTGTTTGGATTTTGTGAACCTTTAAGAGATTTTAGGAAAGTCTGCAGCCTGAGCCAAAGCAAACTGTTTATATGGAAGTTATTGGAAGTGGCTTGGGTGGGCCTGGAATTGGATGGGGTAGGGTCTCAGGTAACCACAAGGGTGGGGCAAACGCACTGCGGTAGCCAGGTTGGTGGAGCAGCTGCCTGAGTCTGCTGCTGGGTGGGCGAGGGCTCCACAAAGAAACAATGGCTTCTGCCAGCACTTCTGTTTGGAAGAAGGCTGCCCCTCCAGCCCTCACCTGAAGCTGTGAACAAGGCAGGAGGTGCAGCAGGAAGAACACAGGTGGTCACTGAAACAGGCCTGGTGCACATCATGGTTTAACCCCTCACAGTCACATGACCCAGTCCATTAAGTTTCTGTGTCCCCCCCTCACAGTCACATGACCCGATCCTCTAAACTCTGTGTCCCCTTCCTGAATAGAGACATGGCATCTGCTTTGGGGGTGCTGCCAAGTGTGTCTCCCTTCCCTGGGCCCCAGGGAGTGAGCCCGATGCATTTCGGCCCCCTCTGCTCCAACAGGAAACACGTTCAGCACGCTGGCCGGGCTGGGCTTTGACTGGACGATCGTGAAGGACACAGAGGCCAGCGGCTTCTCTGACTCCCACAATGCACTGCGGTGAGAGGCGCCTGCAGGGAAGGGAAGCGGGAAAGGGGGTGTTGCTTAGCTTGAGTGGGCCGGGGCTTTTCAGCACCGTTGTCATCATAATTATGACTGTCAGCGAGGAGCAGGACCGTGTTCCGTGTGCCAGCCAGCGGCCCCGGGACTGAGGGAAGTGTTTTGGCCCAACTGTGCTTTTGCAGCCCTGGGGCTGTGTTCTGGGGGACATCGTTGCGGAGGTGGGGTGTCTGTCTGCAGAAGAAAATGCTTGTCCCACAGAGAGGGTTCTGTGTGGCCCCACAGAGCAGCAGCCTCACTGGGGGTCAGTTCCAGGGGAGACAGGCTCTGGCTGAGAGGACATTCAGCAGTCACAGCCGTTCCCAGATGCAGGAAGCTGCGTCGTCCAGCCCTGGGGGTGCACACTGACCACTTGTCACGCCTCCCAGCAGCCGTGCAGGCTCACGCCCCACCGTCCTGTCCATTTCTCAGACAAACTGAGAGGCTCAGGCTACTCTTCTCAGGCTGGTCAGTGGCAGATGTAGAACTTGAACTCAGACCCATATAAATCTTCACTCCAATAAGGTGGCCAGGGCCCCAGCCTAGCAGCTTACCGTGAGGAGGGGTGGGGAGTGCAGTCCCTGAGATGCAGCAGAGGCAAGCACCTCGCTCATGTGCACACAGTCAGGGGTGACCACATGTTGGACTGTGCAGGGGGAGGCATGTCACGCTGTCACGGCCCGAGTCCTGCCGGCCTGTGTGGGCGCAGAACCAGGTCTGCGCTCTGCCCGTCGCATGGCATTGCCTCATGCTTTATCGAGCAGATGGTTTTGTTTTTTAAGAGTATAGTCCCTTTTGGGGAGAGGAAAAGTAATTTTTAAAGAACTTTGCAGCCTAAAGTGAGTTTCTAAGCCATCTGAGAGCCAGTTGCTAACCCCATCACCCACGATTATTTTAACGTGAGTTTACGTCCACACATGGCATTTCCTGCATCTCCACAGCCCAGCCTGGGGAGTTACAGTGCAGCCTGCGAGGTCTCGTTCGTGCTTTGCACTTGTCATAGTTGTCCCCCCTGTGGCAGAAACCCAGCCCACAGTCCCTGCTCCCTGTCCCCTCAGTTTCCATCACCTGTGGCAGTTTGTGGTCTTTGTCTTTTGGGACCTTGACACTTGTGAAGGTTGCAGTCAGGTTACTTTGTCGCAGGTCTATCTGTCTGTCTGTCTGTCTGTCTCCCTCCCTCCGTCCCTCCCTCGGTGGGTTTATCTGGTGTTCCCCTTGCGTCTCTGGCAGGAAAATCAGAGAGATGAGATGCTGCATTCTTCTCACTGTACTCATGGCAATTTTGTGGGCCCATCACTGAGGGTGTCCCTGCCGTCATTTGGGTAGGGTGACTGCCAGGGGGACCCCATGCTGTAGGTACTTTGTTAAGCCCTGGCAGGTGGCAAGTGTGGAGCTAAGGGCCTGGCATTTACTTAGGTCTTTAGAAGCCTAGCAAGGGCTCCAGGAAATGCCCAGGTGTGGCTCCTGGCCATCCTCACAGCGACACCCTCACACCCCGATGTTCCCGTAGACCCAGGCCTGGGCCAGGGGCCAAGAGCCTGCATGTTTTCTGAGGACGTTGGAGACTGACGTGGGAAGCTTTGGGATACATTGCTAAGCAGCACTAGTGGAGTGACAGCATGATCTCAGCGCCTGCACCATCCAGGAGGTGCTGAAGGACAGTGACTGTCGGGGGCTGATGGCTTGTGCTTTTCCAGGATCCTGCCCTTCTCGGAGTCCACGTACACACCCCCTGCCTACATCTCAGAGATGGAGAAGGCGGCCAAGCAGGGGGACACCATCCTGGTATCCGGGACAAAGACCGGGAGCTCCAAGCTCAAGGCGCGCATCCAGGAGGCTGCATACAAGGTGGGCCCCAGGGCGTGATGCCAGGTCCCTGGGGAGGTGGGTGATGTCCGGGCCTTGGGGGTGTGGGTGATGCTGGGTCCCCAGAGGGGTGAGTAACACTGGGCCCTGGGGGTTGGGGTGACACCAGGGCCCTGGGGTGTGTGTGTGATACCAAGTCCCCAGGGGGTGGGTGATGCTGGGTCTCTGGGGGGTAGGTGACGCCATGGCCCCAGGGGGTGGGTGACATGGGGTTCCTGGGTGTGGTAATGCCAGGGCCCTGGGGGGGATGAGTGATGCCAAGTCCCCAGGGGGTGAATGATACTGGGCCCCACAGTGAGTGACACTGTGGCGGGGGGGGGGTGACACCAGGGTTCTAGAAGGTGGGTGACACTGGGTCCCTGTGGTAGGTGATGCTGGGTCCCTGGGGGGGATGGCACCATGGCCCTGGGGGGGCGTGGCCCTGGGGCCCTGTGGGGAGGTGACACCATGGCACGGGGTGGGGGGGTAACACCAAGGCCTAGGGAGGTGGGTAACACCAGGGCACAGGGGTGGGTCAGCCTACTGCCCCCGCCCACCCATGCACACACTTGGCGGTGGACATGAGCTATCTCACTACAGAAGTGTCATTGTTCACGGAAGGGGACTTCGGGGTGTGACTCCATATTCTAGTCACTTTGGTTGATTTGGGGGTACACAGCTTAGCCCCATCTAGCATCACAAAGCATCTGCTCCGTTCTCAGCTTTGCAGGGAGTTCAGGAGCAATTTCTGTTAACTCGCTTGTTTCCAACAACTGCTCCCCCCAGACACCCAGGGTAAGGACACGTCCAGGCACGTGGGGCTCTGGGAAATCCCGCGGGCTCACCAGGTGCCCTTCGCTGTGCCCCCTGTGCCCCACACGAGCCCGAGCCTGGCCCTCTGTGGATGACAGGGTCCCCCTGACCCCCAGAGCCCAGGTCTCACCAGCACTTACTTCTCCATCAGCGCCCTGTTTGGAGGGGCAGGCGGCAAGGAAAGGAGTGGGCTTCACCAGTGCCCTGGTTCTGTCCCAGTTGGGGGGCAGCTGCCTGCCTCGGCTCCCTTTGACTTGTGGACCTGAGCCCTGCCTTCTGTGTGCAGCACAGACAGGAACCTGTGGGCCAGCGAGACAGACAAGATGCGCGCCCCGGGGGCTGGGACACACGGAGGGGGCCTGTCACCGGGCTGGACTCGGAAACACTTTACCTCTTGATTCTGGGCCCCCAGACAGAACGCAGGGCTGGGCTGGGGGCCGGCAACCCCTGCTGACCTGGGAAGACCCTCTTGTCACCTGTATGGCAAGAGGCCCCAGGGGGCTCCATGCGTTCTCTTCGTGTTTAATGAGCCAAGGATGTTCACTGACTTGCGGTTAAGTCAGGGACCCGTAAGGTGTCAGGACCGGTCCGAGGAGAGGCCAGCCCTGGGCACGGGCACACAGACGCAGGGCTGGTCAGTACTGGGGGGCCGTAACTGGCAGCACCCCCTCTGGGAAGAAGGGGTGTGCGTTTCTGTGGGTGAGAATCACATTTTGCCATCAGTTTCCCAGCAGCTCAGTGGCCGTTTAGGGTGCAGGCCCGTGGAACCTGGGACCCTGAGGGTGCCTGGAGCCCACATGGGGTGTCCCCCACGTCCAAGCCTGCCATGCATCTTCCTCACAAGGGGTCTGGTGGGCTGAGAGCTGGGCGGGGGCTGGGAGGCAGGCTGAGCCCTCACTGGGGACCCCTGCCCCTTCCTACCCAGGAGTGCCTGCAACTCCCCAGCCCCCTGGCCCTGGGGGCTTGGTGGGGACAGACCCTGCATGTCTGTGGGTGTTCCTGCTAGCCTCTCCCTTTCCTTTCCATTTAGTTACTGTTACCGTACATGCAGCTGTAACGCTCGTAAAGTGACCACTGAATGCATGGAAGCCGTGCACGCGGGCCCCCCACCCCGGGATTCTGGGGGGCTGAAGGTCCTGCCACGTTGTTTCACCCCTAACATTCCTGTCCCCACAGGGACACACTGAGCGGTTGTAAAGACACCCCCACCTCTTGCCCCCACCCTCACCCCTCTGCCCCCGTGCACCTCACATTTCCTCCCGCCTCTCCCCGCCCAGAATGTGCGCCCCGCAGAGGTCCGGCTGCTGATCCTGGAGAATGTCCTCCTGCACCCCGCCTACGACGTGTACCTGATGGTGGGCACCGCCATTGCCTACAAGGTGCAGAAGATCCGGCAGGGGAAGGTCACAGGTGGGTCACGGGCACTGGTGGAGCCTGCGCGACCCCCTGGCGCTGACCACGCCCAGCGGCGCTCAGCACGGCCACACCAATGCAGCCAGGGGGCCGACCGTCTGCACTGTCGTCTCATACAACCTGGAGCTCTGTCCTCATCCTTGCTACACGCTAGCACTGTGCCAGCCCCCCCGCTGCGTTCTGTGTCCATGAACTAGACCTCATCTAAGTGGAGCTGCACCATGCCTGCTTTTGCGTCTGGCTTCACGTAGTGTAATGGCCTCAAGCTGTAGCCTGCATCACAGTGCCCTTCCTGAATTTTAAGGCTGAATGACAGGCTGTTGTGTGGGGGAACCACACTCTGTCCGTCCTCTGTCCACGGACACAGGGCTGTCTCCGCCGCTTGGCGGCTGTGAACACAGGTGTGCAGCTGTCTCGCTGAGACCTGCTTTCTTCCCTTGTGTGCGCGCACCCTGGTGTGTGCAACACGCACATGCCGTGAGCCTCACACGGGGCCGGGCTGGCCTCCACCCTGGGTTTGCCACTGACTGGGCAGCCGCGGCCAGCATTTCGGGGCTCGGTTTCCCGTCGGAGTCCCAGAGGCTTTGCCGCCTGCTGCCAATTGAATTAACGCACGTGGATGTGTTCTGGAAATTCTCAGGGTTGTGTGCACGTCGTGCATTTTGTATGCTGAGTGTTCTCAAAGTAGCAGCAGCTCTAAGAGTCATGATCAGAATCACGTTTCCAGTCTACACGTGCCTCCTGGTTAGTCTCAGGGTGTCAGGGACCTCACATATAACAGCAGCACCATGCTGGGGGCACTCATCAGCCTGAAGGCTCACACCCGCGCAAGCTAGGGCTGTGTGCTGTGATGTGGTGTGGCTTGTGGCGGTGCTGCGTGGCTGTGTGGAGCTGTGTGGCAGGGGCGGGGCTGTGGGGCGGGGCGGGGCTGTGTGGTGGGGCGGGGCTGCATTGTGGGGACGGGGCTGTGTGGCGGGTATATCTGTGTGGTGGGATGGGGCTGTGGGGCGGGGCAGGGCTGTGTTGTGGGGGCGGGGCTGTGGGGCGGGGCTGTGGGGCTGGTCGTATCTGTGTGGCCGAGCTCCTGTCTGCAATGGATAGAAAGGGTCTGTGCTGATGCCCCATGAGCAGGCAGCAGCTGGAGGCTGGGGCTGTACTAGATTTTCGAAAGCATGTACGACAGGCACAGAAACCTGATGGCCTCTGAAAATTCATAGGGAGTGTCAGCTGTACCCACAGGCAGGGCAAATGATAGAAAAATTTAGAATGGTGAAGAAAACTGAGGCAAAGAAAATGATCAAGCAGCCTCATGGGCAGGGAGTGCTGACTGCTCACGTTTCCAATCTTCTCTTTCTCCCTCCCTCCCTCTCTCTCCTTCCCTCCCTCTCTTTCTCTCTCTCCCTCCCTCCTTCCACCCTCTCTCCCTCCCTGCCTCTCTCTTGCCCCCTTGTTCCTCGTATCCAGAACTCTCCATGCCTTCAGATCAGTATGAGCTGCAGCTTCAGAACCACATCCCGGGCCCTGCGGGGGACCCAGGCCAGCCTGTGGCAGTCTTGGCTCAGGACACATCAGTGGTCACGGCTATGCAGGTGGGACAGAGCAGCCTGGTCCTGGGCCACAAGAGTATCCTTTTGTGTGGTCAGCGTGTGTGGCCCCATGTGGGTCCTACGTGCCAGAGGACAGCTGGCAATTTGGAAATCGAGTCTGTTTCCCCCCAGAAGCTGTGCACGAGGCTCAGAATAGCCTTTGCCACCCCACCCCCACCCCGAGGCCCGAAAGAGCCAAGTAGCAGCACATGGAGGTGTGGTGTTGCTCACCTCTGGGTGACTCACTAGAGAGGCTGTGGGTGGGAGGTGGGGATGGTGGGTGGGGACCCTTACCCCTCTCCTCCAGAACCTTCTCTAGTGCTGGTGGGCTCATCTGAGGGGCCGAGATTGCTCCCATGCTGCATGTGCATCGTCCCCATCTGGCTTGTTACTGCCCTGCGTGATCACCAGTGTCCCTTGCTGACATGGGAAACTCAGTGACTCTGCCATGCTTGGCAGCAACAGGAGGGGAGATGTCCTGTCCTGTCTTATTCTGTCCCTGTGATCTCGTGGTGACAAGCCACCAAGCCATGCTGGTCCCTGCGGCCCATGTACTCACCTTCCTGCAACCTTCTCCTTAACTGAGGACTCAGGCATCCGCATGCAGGGCGTGTCCCGCCTACCCAACAGCACCGTGTATGTGGTGGAGCCTGGATACCTGGGTGAGTGTAGACCCACTGTGCATTCAGAATGTAGACTCAGCATGAATTTCAAGTGTAGACACACTCTACTCAGAGTATAGCCTCTCTATGGATTCAGGGTGTAGACCTACTATGGATTCAGGGCGTCAGTACACTGTGTGTTCAGAGCATACACAGCAGTATGGATTCAGGGTGAGTCCTGCTGTGGGCAGGATCCAGTTCGAATCAGCCCTGAGCAGTCTGCTTGGGATTGCGCAAGTCTGGTCCTGGGAGTCTTGGGGATCAACTCAGGCTATGAGGGCCGTGACTGGCGGCCGGCTCTGGGTCCCCCAGTGCCTGACCTCTTCCTAGGGGAGCATAAGTGAACCATGGTGGGCTGTCTGGTGCAGGTGAGGGCCTGGGCCCCTCCAGGTAGGTGGTCATGGGCCTCCAGGTGAGCAGGCCAGCGTGGGGCCCTGATGGCATGGGCCTGGCCCCCTCCTGTCCTTAGCTGCCCACCTCTGTCCTGAGCCGTCACCTGTTTTTTAGGGTTCACAGTCTCCCTGGGGGACAGGTGGGTGCTGGAGACGGGCCGCCTGTATGAGATCACCATCGACGTGCTCGACAAGTCCAGTAACAAGGTGTACCCGTCCGACGTGAGTGCCCACCTTGGGCGGGGGGGTACAAGGGGCTGTATCTCCTGGGGCAGCTGCTCAGAGAGCTGCCCCCCCAAGAGAGCAGGGTCCCCATGTGGCAGGCTGACTTCAGCCACGTTGTAGGGGTGCTGCTGGGTCCCAGGGAGCACTGTGTGGGATTGGGGACATCTCAAGACCCGTAACCAGAGCATCTGCATCCCATAACCCACTCACTCCCTGCCAGGCGGGGTGGGGAAACAGGGCTGTGGGTGGCAGGTTCAGAAGGCAATGACAGGAGGTGGCGTATGCCAGCCGCCCTCTGGTGCCCTTATTGGCCTGGGGACCACACAGAGCTGTGAATCCACCTTCTGGTTTGCAGAGGGTTGGGGAGCATCTCCCACCTTCTCCCTGCAGGGCCAGGTATACCGTAACTCTGTGGGGATGCCCTGTGTCACTGGCTACCCTCTGATGGCTTCCTGGGTCTCTTGAGCCTGGGCAGGAGCATCAGGCACATGGACAGGTGGAGAGGGGTCTAGGCAAAGTTCTGGTCCTTTGAGAGAAACTCCTAGACCGTCACCTGGGATCTTCCCAGGCCCCCCGAGGCCGGCTCCTTTGCAGAAGCCATTGCTTCCCTCATGTTATTAGCATAGTCTGTCACCATTATTTTTGGGATGGGTGGGGGGGGTTATCTGTAAGGGATTCTGATGTCCTTTATTGTATTTGGTGGTTTCCATGTTGTGGCTTCTGGGCTGGAGAAAGCTAACAGCAGGGTCCAAGCCCCCGGGAGCCCCACGTGGGTAACTGCGACAGGGAATGATGCAGAGAGGTTGGCCCGGAGGACTCACAGGCCAGTGGGTCAGAGCTCAGCATGGGGGCTCGGCCCAGCCCACCTGGGGCTGGCCTGTGCAGTCCCGCTAGCCTCGGGGGGCCCTCGACCCAGCCGGCTGCTGTTCTTGGGCCACGTGCTGCCGGCATTCCTGGGTCAGCCGAGAAGCAGCTCTGACCCATGTGGCCTATCCTTCCAGAACATCCGCATCAACGCCGTGCTCCCCAATGAGTTCTTTGAGGTGCTATCCTCCTCACAGAATGGGTCACACCATCACGTCAGGGCCATCAGGAGTGGACAGACGGCTATTGAGGCGACCCTCACCTCTGTGGTAGACCAGGTAAGTGGGCGCTGCTTCCTGTGGATTGGAACATTGGCATGGTGCGCCTGCCTCCCTCCCTGCTGATTGGAGCACTGGTGTGCTCCCACGTCTCTCCTTGCTGATTGGAGCACTGACAGGGTGCTCCCACCTCCCTTCCTGCCGATTGGAACACTGGCATGGTGCTCCTGCCTCCCTCCCTAATGATTAGAGCACTGGCATGGTGCTCCCACCTCCCTCCCTGATGATTGGAGCACTGGCATGGTACTCCCACCTCCCTCCCTGATGATTGGAGCACTAGCATGGTGCTCCCGCCTCCCTCCCTGATGATTGGAGCACTGGCATGGTGTTCCTATCTTCCTCTCTGATGATTGGAGCACTGGCATGGTGCTCCCGTCTCCCTCCCTGATGATTGGAGCACTGTTGGGGTCTCCCACCTCCCTCCTTGCCGATTGGAGCACTGACATGGTGCTTCTGCCTCCCTCCCTGCTGATTGGATTACTGGCGGGGTGCTCCCACCTCCCTCCCTGGTCCAGACATTCCCCAGCCCGGTGCGGGGTGGAGGGCAGAGGTGGCCAGGAAAAGTGGCCTATGGGCCACACGTGATGATACCCGAGCCCGCACTCTAGCTCCAAGGCTTTGGGCAACTTGCTTTAGCCTGCATGCCTCAGTTTCCACATCTGAGAAGTGGGGGCAACCACGTCCATCCTGTGAGGGTTCTGTGAGGGTGAAGCCACCCATGTTCACCCCAGTGGTTGTGAGGGAGCCGCACAGAGCCTTTCCATGGGGACAGGGGGGGCCTCTTCCCCACAGCCTGGGGATGGGTGGGGCCTGCATGGCTGGGACATTGCCCACAACCTGGTATCATGGTGGTGTGGGGCGCCCTCCCCCTTGCAGGATGGAGGGGTACACACATTCCGGGTTCCGGTGTGGAACCAGCAGGAAGTGGAGATCCACGTGCCAATCACGCTGCACCCCAGCATCTTGACATTTCCATGGCAACCAAAAGCAGGCGCCTACCAGTACACAATAAAGGTACCTGGGGCCCCTGTCTGGGCTCCCCGGGGCTGGGGCTCCCATCCGTTCTGTTGCTTCTGATGTTACTGTCTGTGGGGCTTCTACCATGGGAATGTATTTTGATAATCAGAGGGGGAAAAATGGAAAAACAGAAAATAAAGCAAAATGATGAGAGCCCGGAACACAGCTTAAACTCCACACATATTTGATTTTGTAAAAAAAGTGATCATTTCCCCAAAGCACTGTAAGTGTCCTTAGACACAAAATTGAAATTCAAGAGAAAATGTCCCCAACCATGCCATATGCCAGGTGACCTTGGTCTGTGATGCTCATATGCCCACCTGCATGGGTTGGCATGGACCAACTCCATGGGCATGTGTGTGTGTGTGCGCACATGCATGTTAGCCCCAGAAGCTCTAGAGCAGGGGTCTCCAAACTATGGCCCGCGGGCAGGATGCGGCCCACGAGGCCCTCTCATCTGGCCCGTGGAGACCTTTTCATCTGAATAAAATAATATTAAATAAATAATTAAAAACAGCATCTATGTTTTGATTCTTTTTTATTTGGACCTCGAGTGTGTAGTCAGCCCCCAAACTGCTGTTTGATAGTTAATGCAGCCCGCGGGCTGAAAAGTTTGGAGACCCCTGCTCTAGAGTGTGAGCATTAGAGATAAGGCCAGGGTGGCCACCTGAGTGGATGTGGGGTGTGCATGTGATTTGAACATAAGTGAATGTGTGTGAGTGAATGTGTGTGAGTGAACATGGTGAGTGTGTGTGAGAACGTGAATGAGTGTGCATGACTGAGCATGAGTGTGTATGAGTATATGTGAGTGAGTGTGTGAATGTGATTGAGCATGTATGAGTGAACATGTTGAGTGTGCGTAAGTGAATGCAAATGAGTGAGTGAATATGGTGAGTATATGAATGCATGAACGTGATTGAGCACATGTGAGTGAACATGGTTGAGCATGTGAGTGAACATGTTGAATGTGTGTGAGTGCATGAGTGCGTGAACATGACAGCATGCGTAAGTGAACATGAGTGTGCGTGAACATGATTGAGCACACGTGGTTGAGTGTTCATGAGTGTGCGTGAGTGAATGTGAATGAGTGCATGTGAGACCAAGAGGCCAGACAGGTAGCTGAGCTGTGATGGTGTCTCTCAGGCCCAAGGCGGGAGTGGGAACTTCAGCTGGTCTTCATCAAGTTCCATGGTCGCCACAGTCACCGTCAAGGGCGTGATGACCACGGGCAGTGACATAGGACTCAGCGTGATCCAAGCACATGACGTTCAGAACCCACTGCATTTGGCAGAGATGAAGGTGAGGTGCTGGGCTGGGCAGCCCAGGGGCTGAGGTGCTGCCTGCCCCTGGCTGCCCGCCTCCTGGTCCTCAGGCTGCAGCCACACGCCCTCCAGCCCTCGGCCTTGAATTTGGTGTTGGAAGTGGACAGGGTGGTGGAGTCTGACGCTGGCCGTGCCCTTGGGGAGCTCAGGGCCAGGTCATGGGACTGGAGATGACCACTCACATGAGGCTGGGGCCATGACCCATAGGGCCAGCGTCCACATAGCCAGAGCTTCCAGAAGGGAGATGGGAGAACACAGGAGACCACCAAAGGAGCCCTTCTAGAAAGTTCCCCAGACCTAAAAGATGCAGGTTTTCATATTGTAGGGTCATTGAGTGCTGGGCTGTAAACTCACAGGGAAAGAAGGTCCTGGACACCAGAGACCCAAGTTCAGTGTCCCGTGCCCCAGGGCTCCCACCTAGCCTGTGACTTTGAGTGACGTGGGACCAGGTCATGCAGCAAAGACCACCTGCGGCTGCACCCCCCGCCCTGACCCCTGTGGGCTCCAGACCGCACCTGCTCACACCTGACTCTGACCTCAGCCCCATCACCTCACTTACACGTGGTATGTCCCACCTTCTCACGTTGTTTGGGGTGGTGACGATAGGTGACTCCAGTCATTTCATTGTGACTGACACACACACATACACACACCTGCCTAAACTGAGACCCTTTAGCTCCAGCATGGCTGTCACGTGTCTGCATACACGGTGACCCCTGTGCCCCCTCGTCACCCAGGGGTCCTCGCCTCAGTGAATGTGTTGTGGCCTTTCAGCCGGCCCCTCAGCCTACAGCTCAGTGACAGTCCCCAGTGGGCTGTCTGTGTGATGGTTGGGGCTGGCTCCTGGGACTGGCCTGCCCGGGCCACACGCCACCATACTCCAGCTCAGGTGTGTCCCTTACCCTCCCACACCAGTGTCTCCATCTAGTGACCTGGTTGGTAATAGAACCTTCCGAACTGGGAGATAGGATTCAGTGAGTTAGGACAGAGCCTGGGGTCTGCCTGGTAAGCTCTGTTTGTGTGTGAATGCCATTGTCATGGGCAATGTCTCCCATCTACCTTGTACACCACCTTCAAGCCGACTCCAGCCTCAGGACCTTTGCATGCACTGTCTCTGCTTCCCAGGATACTTCCCCTTAGACCTTTGCCTGGCTGCCACTGCTTATGGCTCCTGGCCACCCTCTCTCAGAGGAGCTGTCCCTGACACCTCTGTCACCCCAGTCCTCACACACACCCACATGTCCCCCATGCTCAGTGCCCAGCACACAGCTGCTTTCCATCAACCCCCGGGCAGGCCTGGCCTGTCTGTCCCGGGCAGCCTGCAGGCCTGGCCTGTCTGTCCCGGGCAGCCCGGTGACCTAGGCCGGGCCCTGTCCCCTAGGTCTACGTGATTGAGCCCCGGGGCATGGAGTTCGCTCCATGCCCGGTGGAGGCACGCGTGGGCCAGGCCCTGGAGCTGCCCCTCAGGATTAGTGGGCTTCTGCCTGGTGGGCCCGGCGACGTGGTCACCCTCAGCGACTGCTCGCACTTCGACTTGGCCGTGCAGGTGGAGACCCCAGGCGTGTTCCAGTCACTGCCAGGTAGGCAGCCCCGCCCACAGGACATGAGGCGGGGCCACGCGTGGGCTCCTCAGATAGAGGGCGCCAGGCAGCAGGCCCAGCCTGTGGACCAGTGTGTGTCCCATGATTGGCATCAGCCGTGGTCCGGTCTGCGCCTGGCCTGCCATGGGACCCTTGGTTTCTCTGACCCCATCTCTGAGGTAGGTGTCACCCTGAGTAGAGTGCACGTCACGGAACCCACTGCAGTACCTGGGAAGCAGTGGGGGTCGTGACAGCCACTGCACCTTTGTGACATGCAGGGTCCACCCCCTGCAGAGTTGGTCTGTCTTCAGCATCCCCTGCAGCATTTGTGGGGGACACTGGGGTGACGGTGTCAGTGGCAGTTAGTTGGTGGAGCATCGGCCCTGCTGGGTACACAGGAAGCACTGCGTGTGGGTGACCCTGTCGGGAGGGGAGCTGTGGTCAGGTCAAGGTCACAGAAGGTCACCACCAGGGGTGATGAGCAAGGGGGCCTCCCAGGGGAGCTGGCCCAGGGCAAAAAAAGAAGACACTTAAAGACATTGCAAATATACTAGAATACGTGATTTTCTATTTATTTCCAGTCATAATCGAGAAACTATTCAGGTTTTGGAGTTTCTGCATGCCCTCCTAAGGAATGTGTCTCTTATACACACGCGGCTTCTGTTGTCATGTTTTTGCCCGCGCCTCCCTTGGGGTTAAAAATACTCAGTTAAGGAGATGCTGGGATGGTTCAGTGGGTTAAGCACTTGCTTTGTAGCCCTGGGGTCCGAGGATCGAATCCCGACCCCAGCCCGGGTGGACCCTTATGCTGAACTGGGGCATGCCTCGCATGCGGAGGTCCCCATTTCGGTTCTGACCCTGCGCAGCCCTGCACCCACCTGTGAAATTAAACTATGTAGAAAACTGATGATGTGCAACTATGGGGACTGCCCTCACTCAGCCTTCCCTCTTCTCTGTGTCTCTCTCTGTCTGTCTCTGTCTCCCTCTCTCTCTGTCTAAAACAATAGAAATGAATAAAAATAAAAAAACTCAGTTAAGAATTGTGTCAAGCCCAGGATGAACACGGGATGGTGGGCCTGCCCTGTCTTTCCCGCAAGGCGAGTCCACGTGACCGTGACCATGGCCCCTTCTCCCGCAGGGTGGCTGCCCCCAGGGGCCGGGCACTGCAGTGGTGTCCGGGTGCGAGCGGAGGCCCAGGGCCACACCGCGCTGCTCGTCAGCTACAGGCACGAGCACATCCAGCTGAGCGCTCGCATCACCATCGCGGCCTACCTGCCCCTCCAGGTGAGCCGGGCCGGAGCCCCCTTCTGTCCCTCCAGCCCCCTCCAGAGGGGGCCAATCAGAGCTGGCCTCCCCCAGCAGTGAGGAGAATGGCTTCTTCCGCCCGCACCCCTGGGGCAGCATACCTGAGCACACGGCCCAGTCCTGGGGGAAAATACACTGCCTTCTGTGGCCTCCAGCCACACCTCCCAGCTGCGAGCTCGCACTTGTCCTACCCCCACAGGCCGTGGACCCCTCCACCGTGGCCCTGGTGACCCTGGGCTCCTCCACGGAGATGCTGTTTGAAGGCGGGCCCAACCCCTGGGTCCTCGAGCCGTCCAAGTTCTTCCGGAACCTCACCACCGAGGACCCGCAGAGTGTCAGCCTCACTCTCTTGGGCCCCCCCGCCTCCCGGAATTACCAGCAGCACCGGGTGCTGGCGACCTGCCAGGCCTTGGGAGAACAGGTGAGGGAGCCCACCCCACCCCCAACCCCCCAAGTCATACGGAAGGCGGAAAGCCACATTGCCAAGAGCCCAGCTGTGATCACAGCACTGTTTATTGACTCTTCTAAGTGATCCTGAGAGAGTGTGGCCGCTGCCCCATTTCTTAGACAGGCAAACTGAGGACGGTGAGGTCAGAGGTTTAGTGGACATAAGCAGGCCGAGCCGGTGGGGGGACCTGCTCGCTCCCAACGGCTTTGATAGGCCACTCAGCCATGGCCCCATCAGCTCCTGGGTGACGCTTCTCTCTACAGGCATCAGTGTCCCCACCATTGCCTCTGGGGACCCGAGACCAGGGTCCCAAATGTCGTGAGTGACACCCCAGGCCCAGGGTGGACACATGTCTGTGCTATTTCAGGATAAGCTGGGAATCCCAGCACTTCTTTTTTCTGTGACAGCTCCCAATTTCTTTTTTTCCCAATGCCGAAAACCAAAAATAAAATAAGGAGTCCCGGTGAACGGCACAAGGCATGTCCACGACCTGAATGACCCTGGGAGCTGGAATGGGCAGGATCATGGAGCTGTGTGCCTTCCAGGCCCCCGTGCCCCACAGCCCCCGGCTCAGGGCCTGGCCGCACCCCCTCTGTTCTCAGGGGACCCCGGAGCTAGGAGACCAAGAGCCGGTTGGGAGGCAAACCTGCATAGAGACGGGGAGAGCCGGGTTTCTGTGGGGGCCAGAAGAACAACGCCCTTGGGTGTTCAGCAGTGCTGATGTTAAAACGTGCCCCACCCCCCAAGCCTGCCTGGATGTGAGCAGAACAGACACATACAAAGGCCCCCTTTCTAAAAGAACAACAGCAAATAAGAAAAACAAATACACGATGATAGATAATACCTTGGTGAGAGTAACTTAGGAGCTAAGTTAGAGCCGTTTCTTGCTGTTGGCTTGCTTACCTGTCTGTGCCCCCACCTGGCGGGCTGGATTCTCCAGGGGCCCGTGCCCTCTCTGGCACCCAGGGTCTTACCTCCTGGGGGTGTCATGTTGGTGGCAGGAAGCCTGCAGGTCAGCGTGGAGATAACCTTGGTCTTGCCTCAAGGTCAGGCAGGACGGCATGCACCATGCTCTCTGCAGGAAGTGTGGGTCCTTCACGTTCTGGGCCACTCCCTGGGGATACCCTGAAGGCTCACCGGCAGGGTCCCCCATCTGGTCCCCAAGGTCTGAGTCCCATGACACACTCTCTCACACCCATGCTGATAGTGGCTTGGCCCCCATTCTGCAGAAAAGGTGCTGCATCACGGGCCCTGAGGGGGCGAGATGGAGCTCATGGAGGAGGGGGGCCTCTGATGTGGTCGGGGTGGGGTGTGTGACCACGGCTCCCCTCCCCCTGCCCACCAGGTTGTGGCCCTCTCGGTGGGGAACAAGCCCAGCGTGGCCAACCCCTTCCCGGCGCTGGAGCCCACGGTGGTGCAGCTGGTGTGTGCGCCCCCGGCCCGGCTGACGCTGATGCCTGTCTACGCCAGCCCGCAGCTGGACCTGTCCTGCCCGCTGCTGCAGCAGAGCAAGCCGGTGGTGAGTGCCCGCTGTGGACGGCGGCACCCGCTCCTGTCTCGCTTCACAGGGTTCCCCAGGACTTGGCAAGATGCCGATGCTCCCGGCACCGTGGCTACTCCCACTGCCCCTCTACTGGGCGGGCTGAGGGTCCGGCTCCGTGTCCTGGTCCCCTCCCTTCCGAGCCTTAGGTGGCAAGTGTCCACCCAGCTGAACGGGACAGGAAGGGCATGGCAGCTGTGCCCTGGTTCCCAGAAGCAATTCCAATCACTTGTCACATTGCACTGGCCAGAATGAGTGGCCTGGTCACCCCTGACCACCAGGGCCGGGGAAGTGCAGCCTTCTAGAGGGCTGGGGTGAGGCCAGGCAGGCACCTGGAGGTTGGGGCTGTGGGGGTCAGTGATCACCTCACCCCAGCCCCTCACCAGGACCCCAGGGCCCCCCCAAGGCCACAGCCGGGTTCAGGGTGCCGCCATGTTTGGCAGTGACTGGGTCTGCTTGGGGTCAGTGCTCATTGGACATGACCCCTGTGCCCCCAGCGGCCGGGCACGGCCGGGGCCCTGACTCTGGCATCCCACAGGTACCCGTCTCCAGCCACCAGGACCCCGTGCTGGGCCTGGCCGCCTATGACCAGCAGGGCCGCCGGTTCACCAACTTCAGCTCTCTGAGTGTGCAGTGGGCGTCCAGCCAGCCGTCACTGGCCAGCGTGGGGCCCGACCTGCCCATGCGGCTGGTGTCCCAGGATGATGGCAGTGGCCAGAAGAAGCTGCAGGGTGCGAGGCGCTGGGGGTGGGGCCCAGGGGTGCTGGCGGGGGCGGTGGGGGGGGGGC
>PVKE010003350.1:0-32600 GCA_004027555.1 Craseonycteris thonglongyai | reverse complement strand
GGGGGTCAGTGCGGGCTGAGGATGACACAGCCCCCTCCTCCTGGACGCAGGTCTGCAGGCCATTTCTGTCCACAAGGCGTCAGGGACCGCGGCCATCTCGGCCACCGTGACCGGTTACCAGCCGTCCCACCTGGCAGCAGCTGGAGTGTCCTCGCCGGTACCTCGCAGGCCCCTGGGGGTGGGGGGGCATCTTCTCCTGCCACATGGTCCTGCTGCCCTGGGCCCCTCCCTGAGCTCCCCCTTGTCCACCACCTGAATCGGGTATGGGGGACACCCACCCAAGCAGGCCCCCTCAGGGCCTCTGCGCTTATGTCCCTACCCCCATGCATGACAGCACTCACACCTTTGCTCACCTGACAGGCCATCTGAGAGCCCCCATCCCTCTCGGACCCCACCGTGGCCCCCACAGCCTCGGCACACTTGCAGAATGACCTTTCTGTCCCTCGTCATTCTTCGCAATTCTTGTGTCAGAATGCATCTCTCCCAGGGCACCTGCTGTCCTACCAGCACTAACACAGTGCCTGCCAGGCAGTAGGTACCCACGCAGGGCCTGGCGCGCAGTAGGTGTCCACGCAGGCCCTGGCAGGCAATAGGTGCCCACGCGGGCCCTGGCGGGCAGTAGGTGCCCACACGGGCCCTGGAGCGCAGTAGGTGCCCACACGGGCCCTGGTGGGCAGTAGGTGCCCACGCGGGGCCTGGCACACAGTAGTTGCCCACGCGGGGCCTGGCACGCAGTAGGTGCCCACGCGGGACCTGGCGCGCAGTAGGTGCCCACGCGGGCCCTGGAGCGCAGTAGGTGCCCACGCGGGCCCTGGCGGGCAGTAGGTGCCCACGCGGGGCCTGGCGCGCAGTAGGTGCCCACACGGGGCCTGGCATGCAGTAGGTACTCATATATGTGAGCACAGGGGGGCTCAGCCTCAGCAGGTACAGCAGTGCCCGTGGAGTGGCACAGCCCACGGGGTGAGTGGCTCTCCTGGGGGCATGGTGAGGGCACCCCCACAGCGTCCCCCATGCACCCAGCTGCTTGAAGGCCACGCCATTTGCCCCGACACCTGCCCCTCACAGCGCTGAGCTGGCCGTGTGCAAAGCCCCTTCTTCCCAGCTGTGTGGGAGTCGCCCGCCAGTGGGGCCTCCGGCTTTGGCAGGGCTGGGGGGCTATGAGGTGGGCTCTTGGGGCTGTGTCCTCAGGTGGCCCCAGGGCTGCCGGCCCCAGGCTGGCCCCTGCGTGTGACAGTGCCGGCCTCACCCCCGGTAGGACCCCCTTGCGCCCGTGTTGGCCTCCATTGAACTCATGCTGGTGGAGGACGTGAGGGTGAGCCCGCAAGAGGTGACTGTCTACAACCACCCCGGAGTACAGGTACCACCTCCCTGCCACTTCACCCCACCCACGTGGCCCGGGCGTGGTGGCCCTGGCCCGTGACGCCAGCCTGACCCTGCCCGCAGGTGGAGCTGCACATCACAGAAGGTTCTGGCTACTTCTTCCTCAATGCCAGCGCTTCTGACGTCATCCGGGTGGCCTACCAGGAGGCCAGGGGCAGCGCCATGGTGAGTGCCCTCCCAGGGCCAGTCCCGGGCTCACAGCTGACGAGTGTGACCACAGCCGGCTGCAGGGCTCATGGCTGGCGAGTGTGACCACAGATGGCCACAGGCTCATGGCTGGCGAGTGTGACCACAGCTGGCTGCAGGGCTCATGGCTGACGAGAGTGACCACAGATGGCCGCGGGCTCATGGCTGGCGAGTGTGACCACAGCCGGCTGCAGGGCTCCTGGTGAACACGTGGTCTGGGATTTCCCAAGTCCACTCTGTCTGAGCCCGACCCGGCACCTCTGGATGACAGCGTCTGCTGCTGGGAGCCACGGTGCCTGAGCCCACATGCGTCCTACAGGTGCAGCCCTTGCGCCCGGGCCTGTCGACCATCCTGGTGCACGACCTGTGTCTGGCCTTCCCAGCACTGGCGAAGGCCGATGTCTATGTCTCGGACATCCAGGAGCTCTATATCCGTGTGGTGGACAAGGTCAGTTCCGGCCCCCACGCAGCCCCCACCCTGCCACAGGGGGTCGGGGGACACTCTGCTTTCTCTGCTGGCTCCCGCACCCCTCACCCAAAACCCGTCCCACATGCTGCAAGCTCCATCCCATGACAGTGACACAGATTGAGCCCTGAGTCCTCACCTTGACCCCGGTGACACTGGGGAAGGCAGGCCATCCCCACGCCAGCCCCGACATGCCTCACCAGCCACACACACACTGTGCTGGCCGTGAACTCCTCCCCCGACCACGGAGCTCATGGCTTCTCGGAAATTTAATCGGCAAACTGGTGGAGCTCGTGGAAGCCGAGTGCTTTTGCAGAGAGAGTCTTGCATCCTGGGCTGGGCTCCTCCTTAACGCGAATGGGAAGCTGCCAGCAAGGCTCCCCGTCCCCCAGGCTGCCGCCCACCTCCCGTTCCCCACGTGGGGAGAGTGGCCGGGAGTTACGAGGGGATGTCCCGGCGGCGGCTCAGACCACTCACAATGCTCCTCCGTGGTCTCGTATCCACTGGTGATTTGTGGACCACTTACCTCCTTTACCAAGCGAGTCTGACCATGTCTCTGGAAGCTCTTGCTGTTATGTCTTCTGTCACCGGGCGCCTCCTGTGTGCTCACACCGGCTGTGCCACACTGTGGCTTCTCTCTCGAGCGAGACTGGCCTCTTTCCCAGTGGCAACAACCCTGTATTTGTCTCAGCTTCCCCAAAGCCCTGTGTACTCTGCAGGTAGCCCCTGATGGGCTGATAGCCTGCAGGTCCCAGTTCAGGTGACCTGTCCCTAACTCCCTGCTCTGTGGCTTGGAGGTTGGTGACAGTCTCTCACAGTGGCCTAGGGAGGTCCCGGAGGTAGTGGCACTGCCCATTCAGAGCCCGCCACTCCGGTGTCTGCCCCCTTGCTGCAGGTGGAGGTTGGAAAGACCGTGAGGGCCCACATCCGGGTGCTGGGCCAGCATAGGAAGCCCTTCCTGGCCTCGTACTTTAGCCTCATGGACCTGACTCTCCGCACAGCCTCCCATATCGTCACGCTGGTGTGAGTCATGCCCCGGGGAGGGGCTCAGACCAGGCATCTGGGGGTGGGGCCGTCTGGGGGAGACAACGTCCCAGCCCTTCCTTCTGTGCCAGCCCCCTGGATGAGGCTCTGGACAAGTTCACCGCCACGTTCCGTGTCCACGGTGTGGCCATCGGCCAGACCAGCCTCACAGCCAGTGTGACCGACAAAGCTGGGCAGAGGGTCAACTCGGCCCCGCAGCAGATTGAGGTGAGGCCTCCCTGCTCCTGCCACGCGGGACCCGCAGGGGGCGCGTGACAGGCTGGGTGTCCCCGGGGCAGGCAGGAAACTACCAGAGAGGGGGCTGTGCTAAATAAAGCCTGTGCCCTGTGGTGTCCCCCAGCCGCCAGTGTCAGGAGCCTGGGGCAGCCCCAGGGCCAGAGGGCTGAGTTCCTTGAACCCCCCAGGGCTTGGGCGAGTGTGGCTCAGAGCAGGGGGCGGCTAGGTAGAGGCCGTGGACTTGTGGGCTTTGGGGCTGGGCAGCCTCAAGCCAGCAACTCGGGATGAGTCACTCCACTGTCCCCACTGTTACCTGTGCAATGCTCGGGGCTGTGTCATGGTGTCACCACCATCCCCGGGGGCCTCGGACAGCAAGACATGTCCAAGTTCATCCCTCAGCAGCTGCACTGCATGCACAGCGTGGCTCCTGCCAGGCCTTCCCGGGTCCCAGCCACGAGGGGCTGGTGGCTTCATGCTGGGTGTGGTGGCACCTGCACGTGGCCTGCCTCCTCCTCCTCCTGGTGACGGGGACACGGTTGTCCTTCTGTCGTCAACGCCCCCTGGGCCCCGCTCACCTGATCTGAAACGTTTTGAGGGACTGAAGTAGAGCATGTCTAAGGCAGTTTGTCAGAAGTTCGGTGCTGATGAGCTGGGGGGGTCTCCATAGCCGGGGGCTGGGAGCTGGGGCATCAGTCAGCACCCTAGACAGCTGGATGGGACACGGGACACAGGCTCAGCTCTGACCCCGGCGGGTGGGCTGCAGCAGGTACATCTGTGATGGGTCCTGGGTCACACCCCAGCTGCAGGTGCCCGGGCCCCAGCACCCCAGGCTATCACAGGCGCCTCCTCTTGACAGCGATGTCCCTGCATGGCACCCCACCCCCTGAAGGTGTGCTGCGTGAGCTCTGCCCCCCGCGTGAGCGCCAATCGCAGCCCTGCCCTTTCCCTCCCTTCTCCACCTGCAGGTCTTCCCCCCATTTAGGTTGATACCAAGGAAGGTGACACTGATCATCGGGGCCACGATGCAGGTGGGAGCCCAAGGCCACATCCCACCACCCCTGGGAGGCAGGCTGGCCCCACGGGGCCCCCTGGGGGTGGAGCAGGGCTGACGGCACCGTTGTCCCCTACCCAGATCACCTCCGAGGGCGGCCCCCAGCCGCAGTCCCACATCCTCTTCTCCGTTGGCAACGACAGCGTGGCCGTGGTGAGCCGTGCCGGGCTGGTGCAGGGGCTCGCCGCCGGCAACTGCACCGTGTCGGGGGTTGTGCGCGCCGTGGACGCCGAGACCAGCAAGCTTGTGGTTGTGTCCCAGGTAGCGGCCGGGGCAGCGCACACGGGGCCCCCAGGTGGTGGGGTGCCCTGGTCCCCAGCGGCATGGGAAGGGGAGGGATCCTGCTCCTCAGTGTGGGCTCTGTGCCTGAGAGTCCTGCTGCCCCCTCTGAGTCCACGGCCCCTGCCTGTCACCCCCGCCTGGGGCAGCCCCCGTGACCCTAGCTGCTGCTTTAGTGACAGGGTCTGGGAGCCCTCGGCTCTGCCTATCGGTTACATACAGGCAGAGAGCGCTGAGAATGTCCCACTGTGTCCTGTGTCCCGCTGCGTCCCGTGTCCCGTGTCCTGCTGTGTCCCCGTGTCCCGCTGTGTCCCCATGTCCCGCTGTGTCCCCATGTCCCATGTCCCGCTGTGTCCCATGTCCCACTGTGTCCCCATATCTCGTGTCCCGCTGTGTCCCATGTCCCATGTCCCGCTGTGTCCCCATGTCCCGCTGTGTCCCCATGTCCCGTGTCCCGCTGTTTCCCCATGTCCCGCTGTGTCCCATGTCCCGCTGTGTCCCATGTCCCGTTGTGTCCCATGTCCTGTGTCCCGCTGTGTCCCATGTCCCACTGTGTCCCATGTCCCGCTGTGTCTCCATGTCCCGTGTCCCGCTGTGTCCCATGTCTTGTTCCGCTGTGTCCCCATTTCCCGCTGTGTCCCCATGTCCCGTGTCCCGCTGTGTCCCCATGTCCCGCTGTGTCCCATGTCCTGTGTCCCACTGTGTCCCCATGTCCCGTGTCCCGCTGTCCCGATGTTCTGTGTCCCAAGTCCTGTGTCCCGCTGTGTCCCTGTGTCCCGCTGTGTCCCTATGTCCCGCTGTGTCCCCATGTCCCGCTGTGTCCCCGTGTCCCACTGTGTCCCGCTGTGTCTCATGTCCCCCTGTGCCCTGTTGTGTCCTATGTCCCATGTCCCTGTGTCCCACTGTGTCCCTGTCCTGCTGTGTCCCATGTCCCCGTGTCCCTCTGTGTCCATGTCCTGCTGTGTCCCATGTCCCCGTGTCCCCATGTCCCCCTATGTCCCGCTATGTCCGTGTCTTGCTGTGTCCTATGTCCCCCTGTGTCCCCGCGTGTGCCCCATTGTATTCCACTGTGTCCTGTGGCTACCGCATAGCTGGGAGAGAGGCCTGGACCACAAAGCTCAGGGCTGCAGGGCTCTGCCTTTTTCTTCTCTAAAAAAGGGACTGTGGCCTCAGGACCTCGCTTTCCTTTCCTGGGGGCCCAGGTGACGTAATTGCGGCTCAGGGGAAATTGGCCAGTGGGCACGCGCATGGCCATTGCTCCCCCATAGTGCACACCTCTTGCTCTGCCTCACACCTGCTGGCCCTGGCGGTGCCGGGAGGGGCCCGTGATATGGGAGTGTGTGGAGGGGCCATGCCACCCGCTGTGTCTGAAAGGTGTCTCCTGGTGCCCAGCAGGCGGGAGTGCAGCCTGTGTGTCCACAAGGGGCATGTGGTCCTGGCTAGAGGCGTCCACTCCTGTCTGTCCAGGAAGCAGCACCCAAGGTCACGGGGCGGGCCAGGACCCGCAGGGGGAGGCTGCAGGGAGACAGAGGGGAGCAAGGGAGTGAAGGCTTCCTGAGCACCTGGGTGCTGGACGCCAGCCCAGATCCCACGATGAGGAAGTGGGCTACGTGTGAGTACCCACGAGGGGCTTGGGGGTCTGTGCTCGGCGTGGATCAGCAGTGGGAGAAGCAGTAAGGCGGCCCTTGGCCAGGTTAACAGGAGTGCGGAGCTCAGAGTGGAGGAGGGTGTCAGATCTGCCCGCACCACGCCCTCCGGGTCAGTCAGAGGCCTGGTGGGCTGGGCAGGCCCGCACCCCATCCTGGGAGGGCTCCCCGGCCTGGGGAAGGACAGTCTCCTGTCCCTGTCCCCGTCCCCAAGTCTGTGGGGCTCCTGGATCGGACCCATCTGCCACATTCGTGTGGGGCCGGCCAGCGGCAGGGCCAGGCCACCTAGGGGCGGAGACCTGAGCCGGGGTCCCATGGGACCCTCTCGTTGTCACACGCCCCACCCCTAGCGGCCTGACCCCAGAACCCTTCTCCTAGGACCACGTGGATGTGGAGGTGCTGCTGCTCCAGGCCGTCAGGATCTGCGCCCCCATCACCCGCATGAGGACGGGGACCCAGGTGAGGTGGGCCCCTCCCAGCCCCTGCTGATCCTGCTGTCAGTGACCACGCGGTGGCAGGTTCAGGGCTCTGAGCTCTGGCTTAGGATGGCCTCCTGCACCCCCATCTGCAGGGAGCGGCGCCCCTTCCCGCTGCCCCTGCATGGCCCCACGGCCTGCCCAGCACAGAGCTCCGGCACCCACACCGTCTGCCCCTCCCATCTGCCCACTGTCACCTCCCCACCTGGAGCAGATCCTGCAGTGACCGCTGTGTGCTGCCCACCTGCTCTCTGTACGCTGAGTCCCGGGGTGGGGAGGGTCTTACACCCCACGGTGTGACTGCCAGTGCTGTGTCCACGTGACAGACGAGCATGGAGGACGTGGGAAGCTGCAGGCTCATGGCCCAGCTCACATAGCCAGTGCGGCAGGGGTGGAAGGGACAGGTTCCGTCTCCATCATTTGCCTGTTTGTCAGACCTCCTGACCCTGCACCCGGGCCCAGGGCTCCCCGCTCACTCTCAGTACGACCTGGTGGTCACCGCTGACCCTCTCCCTGCAGATGCCTGTCCACGTCACTGGGGTCACCAACAGCCAGAGCCCCTTTTCCTTTGCCAACGCTGTGCCCGGCCTCACCTTCCACTGGTCTGTCACCAAGCGGGACATCCTGGAGATCCGGGGACGGCACCACGAGGTAGCCCTGCTGACCCCCACTCCACAGGCTGGCCCCCTGGGGCAGGCAGGTGGCTCTCCGCAGACTGGTCCCCCTCGCCCCTCCCCGGGCCCATGCCTTCCCACTGCGGCCCTGCCACTGCTCCAGGCCCATCGGGGCTCCTCCTCCCAGTCCCGGCTTCACACTCCGTCCCCAGTGTCCTGCCTTAGCTCTCAGTCCTCATGTGTGGGGACGCGGCCCCTAGCAGTCCTCACAGTACCCTGTGTGTTTACACATGTCCTTACCACCCACCCACTACTGAGGGGGCCATGGGCCACCCAGTAACGTGGAGGGGGAGCCGAGGGGCACCTGCTAAGGGCAGGGCCATGGCTCATCTGCTGGGAAGGGGCTGTGGGTCACCTGCTAAGGGAGGGACCACAGGTCACCTGCCAAAGGAGGGGCCATGGCTCACCTGCTAAGGGAGGCAGTGAAAGTATTGTAACAACCTCGAAAGGAAGTCCCAGATTGTCGCAGGGTCATGGTCGGGGTCCCTGGTCTGTGACTCCTGCCACCTTCTGACATGACACTGGGCAGTCCTGGGGTCTTCTCCTGGCTTATCGCAGAGGCCACATGGCCCTCTGTGGGGACTCCCGGTCCCCTCAGAGCTCAGGGCTGGGAGCTGTTGTTAGGAACTTACTTGTACCCCTCTGTGTGGTACCGAGGGGCACATGGGTAGGCAGGGTCCCCCTGGTGTTGCCCAGTGAGCTCATGGGAGGAGTCACCGGCCCAGGTGACTGCAGGCCGTCCCCCACTCCTCCCGCTGTGCGCTTCAGGCATACAGGTCAGAGGGGCCAGTTCTGGGACATTCCTTCCTGCCTTAGCCCTGGACAGGGAGGGAGGGGCTGGGTGGAGGGGCGGGGCTTCCTGGAGGCTGCTGGGAGCTGGGGGCGGGGCTTCCTGGAAGCTGCCAGGAGTTGGGGGCAAAGCTCCGGCTGTCCCCATGTTACAGTGCAGCGCCCCCCAGTCACTTATGACCGTGCCAGGGTGACAAGGGCAGACACTGCCCTGCCCAGCATCCCCCCTGGCAGCCCACAGCTAAAGGCTCTGCGGGTCCAGTTGTGGAAATGCCGGCTCCTGGGGGCGGGCCCAGCACTTTCCACATTACCCTGAGGAGTCCCCTGTCATGTGGAGTGTGCTGGCTTGGGCGGGGACTGCGACCACCAACCTGACCAGGGCGGGGGCGGGGATGGGCCACTGTCAGCTGTCTGGCTAGAGGTTCTGTTCTGTGGGGCGGGCTACTGTCAGCTGTCTGCCTCTAGTTCTTTGGGGTTCTAGGGTCCCAGGTCGCCCCCTGAGAACATGCTTGGTATCTTCCCCAGGCCTCGCTCCGGCTCCTACCACAGCACAACTTTGCCATGACCGTGCACAGCCGTGCGAAAGGCCGCACTGGGCTGAGGGTGGTGGTCAGGGCTGCGGACCCCTCCGCCGGGCAGCTGCACGGCCTCGCCAGGGAGCTGTCAGACGAGATCCAAGTGCAGGTGAGGGGCGGTGTGCGGGCCATGCACGGTGGGCATGCAGGCTGGTGCCTGTCCCCTCCGGGCCCGCCAGCGGGGGCCCACGCCAGTCCTCCCGCCGCCCCGGGCACAGGCGGGGGTATGGGAGCACCCAGATGCGCGCTGGCTGAGGGCTTCGCAGGGTAACAGTTCAGGGCAGGCCAGGTGGTGGGACCGGCATGTGCAGAGGCCCAGAGGCCTGAAAGAACTGATACAGTGTCCCCCCAAAGAGAAAGTCGTGCTGAGCCGGGACGCTGGGTGCTTACGCAGGAGCGGGAGGCTGGACAGTGGTCCGAGCTGGGCAGTAACGTGATTGTCTGTACTTACTACCGGGGCAGATCCGCTTCCTGTGTCCCCATGTCCCCATGGGGCCCAATGGCAGGGGCTACCATGTGGCGCTGAGCCTGGGGCCCCCGGGGGTGGGGGAGCACCCTCCAGGTTCCAGTGGGTGAGCAGTGGGCCTGCGGGCAGCCTGGGACCCACAGTTCACAGGTGGAAACAGGCTCAGGGAGGGTGCTGGCCTGCCCTGAGGTCGCCAACATCAGTAACTGAGGTGTGTCTGTTTCAGGTGTTCGAGAAGCTGCTGCTGCTGAACCCTGAAATAGGTGCAGAGCAGATACTGATGTCACCCAACTCAGTCCTGAAGCTGCAGACGAACAGGTGCGTCATGACGCACAGGGTGCTTCGACGGGGCCCAGGAGCATGCTCGCACCCCGTACCCATGTCAGAGCTGGTGGAGGTGCTTAGGTGGGGCCGGGGGCACACTCGCAGCGCTTCGGCGGGGCCAGGGGGCATGCTCGCACCCCGCTCCCACATCGGAGCTGGCAGAGGTGCTTCGGTGTTGCCGGGGAACGCCTCACAGCCCACTGCTTCATCGGAGCAGACGCAGGGCGCTACGGGGGACTGGGGGAGGGTGCACTCGCACCCCTCTCCCACATCGGAGCTGACGCCGGGCGCTATGGGGGAGCAGAGCAGGGGGGGCGCACTCGCACCCCTCTCCCTCATGGGAGCTGATGCCGGGCACTTCGGTGGGTCCGGGTGGGGGGACACGCTCACATCCCTCTCCCGCATCAGAGCTGATGCTGGGCACTACGGCGGGGCCAGGGGGCGCACTCGCACCCCGCTCCCGCATCGGAGCTGACACAGGGCACATGGTAGCGCTGGGACATAAGTGGAGCCCCCCACCTTGCATCCTGACTGGACTCTTTGCAGTGATGGCTTATGTGTGGGCCACGGGTCCACAATGGGGCTGTCATGGAGTGAGATGTGATGTCCACATCACAATCACAGCCCAGAGCAGGGCCTTGCATGTGCGCTGCACATGGAGGCATTTCATGGGGACTGGAGTGGGGTCTTGAGGGGGTTGTAGGAGTTCAGTGTAAGGGAAGAAGGGGGAGGAAGGGGACACAGAGACCCTAACATTGGTCAGAAGTCATTTCGGAGTGTCTGCAGGTCTGGGCCAGAGCCTCCCTGTTTCTTCATGATTTTTTTTTTTGAGAGAGAGAGAGAGAGAGAGAGAGAGATACAGAGACACAGAGAGAACTGAACTGGGAGAGCTCCCAGTTCAGCATATGGTTCCGCACGGGCCGGGGCAGGGATTCGATCCCCGGTCCCCGGCGCTGCAAAGTGAGCACCTAACCCACTGAGCCATCCCAGCTTCCCCTCTTCATGATTATTGATGAATACGTAGGGGCAGCCAGTACTGCTCAGGCTGTCTTCTGCTCAGCACTTAATGTCAGAAATTCCACCCATTACCAGCCCTGGGGAACAAGTGAGGAAACTGAGGCAGAGAAGAGAGGCACCATGAGCCCAGAGGCACACAGCTGTTGGCAGGGCGCTGGGACTGCACCAGGTGCCTGGTCCCAGTAAATGGAAAATATTTTGCACGGTTGATGCCCCACACAGCACACAAGAGACACTCTGCCCTGGGGCCTTCCCTCCCACAGCCAAGAGCAAGGAGCGCGGCTCTCTCCCCGGAACTCCCAGTTTTCCCAATGTGGTTCCTGTTGGTGACAGGGGCTGCCAATCACAGCAGGCCCCTCTCCCCGCCGCCCTGTGCCCACGGCTCTGTGTTCTTTCCCAAAAGGGACGGCGCAGCCTCGCTGAGCTACCGCGTCCTGGACGGACCCGAGCAGGCCCCTGTGGTACATGTGGATGGCAAGGGCTTCCTGGCGTCGGGGTCTGTGGTTGGCACATCCACAGTTGAGGTGACCGCACATGAGCCTTTCGGGGCCAACCAGACAGTCATCGCTGCGGTGAAGGTGGGATTCCCGTCCTCCTGTGTAGAGTAATGCACACCTCTGTGCCATGGCAACTGGCCCACCTTCCCCGCGGGTGTGAGCACCTGTGCTCACCTTGCAGCTCAGCAGCTGTGGGCGGCATTCACCTCGGGAGAGCACAGCCGCGTTTCCTCACTGTCAGAGCCAGAGAGCCCTGCGGGTGACCCCATGCCACCACCTCACTCTACTGTTGGGGAACCTGAGGCCAGTGGCAGGGTCCTGGGTTTGCCAGAAGGGGCAGCCTGGGGTCCTGACCTGGAACCTGACAGGCGCCCCTGAACTTGTGTGTGGGGGGTGCTGGGCCCTGGTTTCCAAGGCCATGCACCCGTGGGCTTGGCCGCCCGTGGGCGGTCACTGTTTGGGGCGTGCGGGGGCCCTCCCAGCCTGCCATCCCTGCTGAGATGGGGCTTCCGGGGCTGCAGTGCCAACACAGTCATGGGTCCCCAGGTGTCGCCCGTGTCCTACCTGAGGATCTCCATGAGCCCCTCCCTGCACACCCAGAGCAAGGATGAGCTGGCGGCCCTGCCCCTGGGTGTGACTGTGACCTTCAAGGTCCACTTCCACGATAACTCTGGGGACGTCTTCCACGCCCACAGCTCCATCCTCCACTTCGCAGCTAACAGGTGGGTGTGGGCGGCGCCCAGATTCAGTTTGTGGAGGGGACAGACGGCAGCCAGAGAGGTTGATGCCACAGAAGGAGGGGCTTTGTCACTGTGAGTGTCCCGAGCTGGCCTGTCACCCCCAGGGCCACCGAGGGCAGGTCCAAGCCCAGCCTGGAGGTGGGAGGAGCAGGGGGAGGTGGCCAGGAGCCTCGACTCTGGCAGGACGCTGTTGGTGGGGACATCGTGCCTGATGGGGGTCGGAGTTCACAGGGATGAGAGTGTGTGCAGCGTTCCCGCTGGGGGTGGAGGACGTGTCCCTGATTACGACCCGGCACCGCCATGGGTAGAGGCAGGTCGTTCCCTATAGATGCCACTATGGAACCTATCAGAGCGGGGCCGGCAGCGGCCCTTGTATGTGGCAGCTCACTCTGCTCTGGAGCCTGTGTGCTGAGGCCCAGAGAGGTCCAGCCACTTGCCCCAAGCCACACAGCCAGGGAGTGGGGTCCCTAGGCAGTTGTGGTTGGAGGACTGTCTTGAGACATGGCTGCAGCCTCGGGCCCCACAGGAGCAGACGCGGGACCATGTGCAGCGTGAGGAAGAGCCACCACAGTCTCTGTCCGGCGTGCTGAGACTTCCAGGGCCACTAGACAGGGGTGGTCTCTCCATGTGTGGTACCTGCATAGACACGTCATGCCAGCCCTGATCTCTGTGGGCCCCACACACAACAAGCCCCCCCGCCTTTGTTTCCACACCTGTCACCGGGGGGCGGGCCTGTCCCCAGGCCATCAGCTGAGTTGTGCTGGGAGGGCCTGGGGCAGCTGGGGGGTCTGTGTGCAGGGGGTGCAGCTGTCTGTCAGCGTAGGGGTAGGGGCCTGCAGGAAGTAGCCAGGTGTCAGGGCCTCTCAGCTGCCCGCTGGCCCCTGCAGTGGGAGCCTCTCTTCACGGGCCGTTGCGGGGGATGAGGTAGCGGCACCTCTGTGTGGCCTGTGGCTCACTTACCTGGAGCTGCTGCCGGGCGCCGTGGGCTGAGGGACAACTGGGGCGCATCTGTGGGTCATGTCCTGCTGCCATGGCTCTTCCCGAGCCGCAGTCTCGCTCCTGTGCCCAGGGACGACCTCGTGCAGATCGGCAAGGGCACCGCCAACGACACGTGCGTCGTGCGCACCGTCAGCACGGGCCTGACGCTGCTCAGCGTCCGGGACGCGCAGCACGGCGGCCTCTCCGACTTCGTCCCGTTGCCGGTACTGCAGGCCATCTCCCCGGAGCCGACGGGGACGCTGGTGGTGGGGGACGTCCTCTGTCTGGCCACCACCCTGGTCAGCCCAGAAGGTAGGAGGAGGGTAGGGGCGCGGCTCCTGGGGGGGGCCGGCTTCGGCTGTGCCCGGAGGACAGCTCGGGAGCCTCCGGGCCACACCGCCAGCCCCTCTCACTGGCGCCCGGGCGGATGGGTACATCAGACACCCTGGGGCCCACGCAGCCCCGAGTTCCTGCTTCCTGGGCCCCTGCCTGCCCTGCTGTGAAACAGCGCCTCCCCTCGGATGGACCTGGCCTTACAGGAGTCCCCGAGGCTGCACTGGGGAACACAGCAGCCCCTGAACGTGAAACGAGGACCTGCGTGTTCCCCGTTCACTGATCTCCCACTCGTGCCGGGCAGCTCGCCTCTAACGGCACCCGAGCCCAGAGGAGCCGCGGGCCAGGCGGTCACCTGCACCGCCATGAACTCCACGTGCAGTGACTCACCTAATTGTTCTCAAATGAGCTCCTCTTTTTCTGTTTCTCTTACCGAATTAAATGCATGCTTAGAAGGAGCTTCATTGGCTGCCTTTAAAGAGGGGCACAGATATGCCGTAAACAGGAGGTGGCTGTTGAGTGCCGTTATTGTAGTTATGAGGTGATGGGATTGGGGACAGCTCTGAGCCTGTCACCGTCTTCGTTTGCTAAGAGACGGATAAACAGTGTGGGGTGGGGTGCTGCCGTGGGGGAGGCGGGGCCAGGACGGCCCCGGGGAGGCCCCCAGCGGGGAGGCGCTGGGGTGGGAGGCGCCGTAGCCGGGGTGCGCAGGCACAGCTCTGCGCAGCTGCAGCACGCGGGGGCGGGGCAGCGGGAAGGCCGCACATGGGTGGCCAAGGGCCACGGGTGACACCAGGGCTTCCTGTCCCAGGCGTCTCCGGAACCTGGAGCTCCTCGGCCAGCAGCGTCCTGCACGTGGACCCCAAGACGGGCGCGGCCGTGGCCAGGGCTGCAGGACCCGTGACCGTCTTCTACGAGATCGCAGGGCAGCTGAGGACCTACAAAGAGGTAGGGCTTTGGGACGCACGTGGCTCCGTGTCCTGGGGGGCGTGGCTGAGCTCCTCGGGGTGAAACTCGCAGCCTTTCATCCTGAATGAGCCCCTCCCATGACGACAGGAGGCAATGTCATAGGGCTGTTCCCAGCGCCCACTGGATCTGAGTGGGGCCCATCGGGGTAGGAATGCCCCGCGTGGGTATCCCCGCGGCGGTGGCTGTGGGTGGGCTACTGCAGGAGGGGGTGTCACAAGCAGAGAGACCCTCCACCATCCCCCCACATGATTCCACGGCTCTGCTGTCTCCCAGGTGCTCCCATTGTTAGGGCCAGCGAGCCTGGTTCCGACCCAGTAGTTTCACCGAGAGAGCGTGGGCGTCTGAGCCACAGCCCTGCGGGGAGGCCACTGAGCCACAGGGCAGCCGGTGTTGCCAGTGCAGCTGCAGGCTGCTGGGAGGGGTCGGCGGGGCAGGAGGCCGGAGGGGGCTGTGTGATCAAAACAAGAGACCCGTGACTTCATGGTGGTTCTGGGTGCGGTCAAGTGTGTGGGCTGTTGGGGCCAGGCCTGCCTGGGTTCAGAGCTCAGGGGACCTTTCAGAGGCTGTGTGACCTCCCTGTGCTGGCCTCAGTGTCCGCACCTGTGAAATGGGGTTTAGAGGTGTGCGGAATAATGGGTTAATGAGCGTGAGCGCTCAGCATGTAGCAGGTGCTCCACGGGCGTGAGCCACACTGTCACTGGTTCCAGGGGGGAGAGACTGAAGCTCCTGCGTGACACAGGACAGGGCCAGTGGTTTAGTGAAATGAGTCCGGGGCTCGCTTTGGAGCAGCTGTGCATGCCCAGCACAGCCTGCGGGTTCTGGAGAGATTCACGGGGTGAGGGAGAGGGAGGCCTTAAAGGGCGATGCCCCACGTCTGGCTGGGGGATGTGGTGGGTGTCAGACATGCAGGTGAGGGGAAGACACCAAGGGGCTCTGGGACACAGTGACTTTGAGCCCCTCCAAATGCCAACACTGCTGCTGGTGGTACTGCCGCTCCTGCCTGGAGCCCAGCGGGGATGCTGGAGCTGGGCGGGATCTACAGCACAGGGGGTTCTGGGAGACCTGGGGTGGGCGGGGCATGCAGGGGAGAGGGCTGCCTCCCCCTCCTCCTCCCCTTCCTCCATGCAGGGGTGACCCTGATGGATGGGGCCGCCCACTCCCTAGGAGACCACTGTTCTGGGGGTCCAGACAGGAGGCCTCTCAGGGGGCGGGGAGGGGGTGGGTGTTGCAGGGCTGGCAGGTGGAGGTATCAAGCAGGAGGGATGTGGGGAGACAGTGGGGCTGTGAGAGCTCCCACTTTGCTCAGGCTGGTTTATTTTGAATGACTGATGGTAAAGTGAAAGGGATTTCTCTCTCTGCTGAGAGAGAACTAAGCAGATGGATGCCAGGAGAAGCAGTGATAACCGTCATGGGAGCTGAGAGCCACCGCCCGCCCTGCATGGCTGTGAACCTGGGCTGCTGCAGGCCTCCTGCACAGCCCTGGGCTCACTGCCACTATGAGCCTTGGTGGGGTGGCCTGTACAGTGGGCAGAACCTGCGTTGTGGGCCAGAGGAGGAGGTCACAGGAGCGCACAGGGGCAGCGCTTACTGCAGGGCCTGGGCTTCCTTCCCAGGTGGTGATCAGCATCCCCCAGAGGATAGCAGCTCGTCACACCCACCTTGTCCAGACCAGCTCGCAAGAGGCCGCCACCTCCCAAGTGACGGTCACCGTGGGAGACAGAAGCTCTAACCTGAGAGGTGTGTGTTGAGGGGTGGTGGGGCTTGGGCGATGCGGGAGGGGGTCCTTGTAACAGGGTTCGTGGGCTCTTCCTACTCAAACCCAGACCAACTGCAGTGAGCCCGAAAGCCCCGCTGGTCTATGCCTCCTAGCTTTTTAGAGATCTGCGTCTCCCACAAGCAGGCTCTTGAGGAGCCTTCTGAAGGGACAGGCACCCAGAGACTGTCTGTCTCTGAGCTCCAGAGGCCTTCGCCCCTAGTGCCCCAGAGCAGGGACAGCCACCACTGACCACACTACTCCCAGGGGGCAGCAGCCCCTCTGGCCGCCGCTGACTGCTTCTGTAATCACCTCCCCTGAGTCAGGCACAGAGCGTTCAACCCGGCCCCTGCCCACTGCAGCCTTGACGACAGCTGCCAGAAAACAGTACGACCACCTACAATACGTAAATGCAAGTCTTTGTCATAAAAAGAAACACAAAGCTTTTTTTCTTTTTTGATCTGGAGAAATTAAATAATGAAATCCTGGTCACCCCTCTCCCCACCTCAATGCGAGTGGGCAGTGCTGGCCACTGCTGATGTGACACGCATGTGAGGGGGACCAGTGCCCCCTCATTCCCATTCCCCCTTGCCTTGGGTGGCCGTACCCCTGCCCAGCCCCTGGACTCACGCTGTAAATGCTGGAGTTCTGCTCTGGCATTGCCTAGGGCTCAGAATGATCACTCTCCACTGTCACGCTTGTCCCCTGCTTTATAAACTGTGGCACCATCACAAAGCTCTGGGCAGCCCTGGGGGCCCTGCATGGAAAGAATTTGGAATGCAGATGTCATTCTGGGGCCCAGATGCCACTCCGGGGCCCAGCCAGCCTCCGTGTGGCCTGTGCGTGCCCTGTCATCTTGGGGCTCTTGGGCAGGTGCAGAGGACTCGGGGTGGTGTCACCAGCCTGGCTGCACCCTTCTCACTCTGGCCTCATCTCCAGGGCAGTGCACTGCGGCCCAGGTGGGCATCATCGAGGCCCTGCACCCAGAGTCCCTCCTCAGCTGCCAGCTCCAGTTCAAGCAGGATGTCTTTGACTTCCCCACACGTGACATTTTCAGCACAGAGCCAAGGTTTGATGCCGCCCTGGGTGAGTCTGCAAGTAGGAAGGTGGACACTGGCCTGCCCAGTGGGCCTGCCGTCCGTGCACTCGGCCCTCACGGTGCTCTGCATAGAGGGGCCGTGTGTTAGGGGCCTCCGTGGCCCGTGGCAGCCTCCGGAAGGGGCTGACGTTCCTGGCTGGGTCGTGGCCCCTTCAGGCAGCCACCTGTCCCACAGAGAGGATGTGACTCAGCGGGACCCTGGGGCCCATTCCCTTTGCCCCTCCCAGCTCAGAGCCTGCGTGTGGGGCTGCAGCTGTCCATGAGATGGGGCTGTGGTGCTGGCAGGGAGGGCCCCACCACGCAGGCCCCACGGCATGCTGCCAGCTCACACGGTGGCGCTGAAGGCCAGCCGATGGAGTGCTGGCCTGGTCACCATGCATCACCTCCTCCCGCTGAGGACGACGCCCCTCCTCGGGGCCTGTGAGGGTTCAGCTGGATGTATCCTGCAACCTGCTTGGCACGGCGCCCCGCACACCCTGAGTCCTTGCGTCACTTCCGTGCTGTCTAGGTGATGACTGTCCTGTCTAAGCAGATGTAGCCTGTGTCACCTGGGAGCAGGTGGCAGGCCCCGTGCCCCATCAGCAGCTTCCAGGGGCCCCTCCCTGAGGGGCACAGTGTTATTCCCACTTGACCAAGAAAAGCAGGCCAGCAAGCAGCCAGAGTGCCCAGGGGTGCTGAGCTGGCGTAGGCATGGAAGGGACGCGCCTGGCACCCGGCTGGCCAGGGCAGAGACGGGGCCCTGACCCAGCACCCCAGGTTCCCAGGTTGAGGGAGACTTCCAAAGCATCCCCCAGTGTTTATGCAGCACATCTGTATGCTCTGGGTCAGGCATAGAGGCAGTGATACCCCACAGTGCCATTCCCACTTTCACTGAACTTCCTGTGTATCAGAGGCTGCAGGTGGTGCTGGGCATCAGCCCCAGCTGGGCACAGAGTCTGCTCACTGCTTTCTCACACTAGCCCTGAGCCAGCTGGCCAGGCCCGGAGGGCATCAGTCCAGCGGGGATCTGGTAAAGAGGAGCCCGAGACAGTAATGGAGGGTGCTGGTCCTGGAAGGAGTGTCCAGTGGGCTGGGGGCACTGACAGGAACTTTCCAGGAGGAGGCAATGCCTCATCGAGACTTATTCAGTGTAAATCGTTCCATCGTGAGACGGCATGGCTATGAGATGGCTCAGCTGTGTCACAGCTCAGTTATGGAGCAGCAGGGCTGGGAGGCAGCCCTGGGCCAGGTCCCCCTCCAGCAGGACAGCTCTGCTCCACCCACTGTTCTCCACTCTGATGTGGCAAGTTGTCTGCAGTGTCTGAGCGCCAGCCAGGGAATCGGTCTTCAGCAGGAAGAGAAATTACACTCCCTGAGCCAGAGGGGAGCTGACTTATATAGACAGATGTCCCCACCCCTGGTCCCCGATTGGTCCATCCTCATGCAAATGAGGACTTCAAATCCTCACAGTTTGATTGGTCCAAAAGGCAATGTCCTGATTGTTCAGAATGGGACCCGCTCTGATTGGTCAGTGGAGATGCTAATGAGGACATAGCTGCACAGCTCTGATTGGACGGGGAAAGCCTCAGTCCTATTGGTGGAACTAGGATTCCAGGAGCTCCTATATAAAGGCTGGCTCAGCTGACAGGAGCCCAGTGTAGGCTTCTCCCTGAAGTGGGGTTGTTGTGCAAGGCCCCTGTGAAGGGATGGCTGCCGGGCTCTGCTTTTAAATGCAAGCCCAGTGGAGCCACCGGGAGGCCTTTCCTCTGTCAGGGTCCAGGCGGGAGAGGTAACAGAGTGGAACCCCTGTCTCCACAGGCCAGTACCTCTGCATGCTCACCATGCGCCGACTGACAGACCAACAGCTGAGGCTTCTGATCAGCAAGAGGACAGCACTGCTGGTCACTGCCTCCCTGCTGGGCAGCCCCTTCTCTGGGGAGCAGGTCCAGGCAGAGGTGCCATTCAGCCCCGGGCTGTATGCCGACCAGGCTGAAATCCTGTTGAGCAATCGCTACACCAGCTCTGAGGTCAAGGTCTTTGGTGCCATGGAGATCCTGGAGAACCTGGAGGTGAGCAGTGTGCATGCGCTGCCCAGGGCATCAGGAAGGACAGGCATCCAGAGGGCCGGGGGAGGTGTGGAGACCCTGGGTCACCTCTTCCTAGAAGTTAATTCCTGCTGTGCCAGGGCCTCCCCAACTCACAATCTGTGCTCGGTGACCATTTAATACATCGGATGGGTGCATGCAGGGCAGGAACGCTGCCAACGTGGGGCAAGAGAAGCCCAAATACACGCCTGTCACTGGTTCATGCATAGCGAGGGGCAGGTCCCCTATCTCTGGGCTTTGGTTTCCTTATCTGCTGATGGCCCCAGAATTTAGTGTGTCAGGAAGGGACCCAGGTGATGAGTGAGGGGCTGTGACCTCGGTGCTGCAGCACACGAGGCTGGAGAGTCTCAGAGTGACACAGGGCCCAGTGGGCTGTTGGTGATGGAGGGCCTGCTGCTGGGCCCCTCACACAGCTCCAGGCCGCTCCCTTGGAAGCTGGTGCTTCGCAAATGGTTCCTGGGTCAAGTGAGCATTTTGTAAAAGAGCATTGATTAGACTTCAGTGGTGCTGACCTGTCCTGCCCTTAACAACACGCCAAGTACAGACAGTGTGCCCCTTCCCTGGCTTTGTGGTGGTGTGCCATTGGGTAGCAGTGCCCAGGTATCACCACCTAGGATGGAGCACCTGGCCAGGGGTCCCCAGCCCAAGACTTCAAGGCCCAGAGGCAGAAGTGGGGGTGCTGCTGTCCAGCATGACATCTCTCCCAGGTGAAATCGGGGTCCCCAGCCGTGCTGGCCTTTGAGAAGGAGAAGTCTTTGGGGCTGCCCAGCTTCGTCACGTACACAGTCGGCATCTTAGATCCTGTGGCTGGCAGCCAGGGGCCTCTGTCCACCAGTGTGACCTTCTCCAGCCCCACGACCAACCAGGCCATCACGATCCCCGTCACCGTGGCCTTTGTGATGGATCACCGAGGGCCTGGGCCTTGTAAGTCATGGGCTGGATTGCATGCTGGGACCGGGAGAGTGGGGAGTGGCCCTGGGTGCACAGGCTCTGCAGGGCTCAGCTATGCAGCATGCATCACCGGGCGCTGCAGGGCTTGGCCATGCGACATGCATCACCGGGCGCTGCAGGGCTCAGTCATGTGACACGCGACTGGGCACTACCAGGCTCGGCTATGTGACATGTGTCACCGGGCGTTGTGGGGCTCGGTCATGCAGTGTGCATCACCGGGTGCTGCAGGACTGGGCCACGTAGCATGTGTCACTGGATGGAAGCTGCCCAGTCAGGCAGCTGTGCCCACTTTGCTGCCCTAGTCCATTTTCAGTGCAGTGGCTGAGGGAGCCTGCTGAAATGTGACTACGTGGAGCTCCTCTGCTCAGTGCTTGGCCATGGGAGGGAAAGCCAAAGTCCCTCCAAGGCCCCCACAAGCCCCTGTGTGATCGTCCCTCCCCTCACTCATGACTCTTCCCCCCCCCCCCACCTTGCTTCAGCCATGCTGGCCTCCTCCCTATCTTTGGAACACATGCAGCCCCTAGCAGGAGCCCTTGGCCTAAACCACATCCCCCTCAAAGCTCCCCTTGAACCTCACTTTCCAGGGTGTGCAAATGCTCTTCCCCGTGTGTCTCCTGAGCCCACGGCCAGCCAGCAGGCTGTGCCACAACACATGTGATTAATTGCTACAACTCCTGCCGGTGTTCCCGGCCTCAGAGGACCGAGTGTGTGAGGATAGCACTTATGGTACATACAGTGGGTGCCGGTGATGAATGAACCCATTTACTCTGTTGCATGGTTAACACTCACTGTGCCAGGCCCTGTGCTGGCCGGGGCCTGGGAAGCACCCCAACCCCGGCAGAGAGGCAGGGAGTCACAACCTCAGTGGGAAGGAAGGCTCTAGAATGCGGCTGATGGTGGGCCCCAGAGCAGGGCAGGGGCAGGGGACACTGGGCCCCTAGGGGCCTCAGCCAAGTTCTGAGACCAGGGGGTCCCTGTCTGACTCCTTCACCTCGACACCTATGTTTGTGCTTCTCACTCACAACAGCCTCTTCAACACGGCCCTGTCTTTGGGGCACCAGCCCCCCAGATTCTCCCAGAAGGGCCTGCTCTGCCCTCCAACTGTGAGGGTGCTGGGCCTCTCTGCCCAGCCCCCCATGTGGGGGGTGTGCCCTCCAGGAGACCAGCTGCTGCAGAACAGGCTGGGTCCAGTGGCCCAAGTGGGAAGGGACAGAGCACGGGGGACAGCACCAGGCCCCCCAAGCAGGGCCACCCCTTCTGACGTGGCACAGACGTGAGGGGACTGCGGGCCAGTTGGTGAGTCACTCTCTGTCGGTGGCAGATGGAGCCGGCCTGTTCCAGCACTTCCTGGACTCCTACCAGGTGATGTTCTTCACACTGTTCGCCATGCTGGCTGGGATGGCCGCCATGATCATAGGTGAGTGGGTGGGTGGGATGCGTGCTATGCTGTCCCCGAGGCCGTCCCACCACACCCTCGGCGCCTACCCCTGCCCAGTTCTAACTGCCCCACGGTGGCCTTGCAGCATACCACACAGTCTGCGGCCCCCGGGACCTCACGACCCCGCCAGCCCTGTCCCTGCGAGCCAGCCCCCAGCACAGCCCCCACTGTGAGTAGCCACCCACGGGCACAGCAGAGGGGAAGCGGGGTGAAGAGGAGGGGTCCTGAGGGGGGAGTGGATGGAGGCCCTGAACCCCGACTCTCAGCAGGCATGGCCCTGGGCAAAAAGAGACGGCCAGGCCTGAGGCCCAGGAGCAGGTCTGGGGCCAGTGGGCTCCTGCCCAGGTGGAGTTGTGCAGGGTGGGGGTAGTGGCGGGCACTATGTTCTGCCGTGCATGCTGGGACAGGGCCCTGTCTATGGGGACAGTGCAGTGGCTCTAAGCTGAGGACCCTGGGCCCCATCGGAGGGGGAGAGACGCAAGGCCCCTTCCTTGGAACAGCCCCCAGGCCCAGGCTGCCCCGCACAGCTCCGGGGTACCCCTCTGTGTGTGTGTGTGTCCCCTGACTCCCACTTGAGCGTCATCTCCCCCAACAAGAAGTGCTTGTCCCGCTGTCTGCTGGGCCTGGGGCACAGCCCGGCCTCAGGGATCTGGTGTTTCTGGAAGAGGACAGTTTTGTTAAGGTGACCAGACGTCCCGCTTTTGGCAGGACAGTCTCGATTTTTAACAGTTTGTCCTGTATCCCGTGGTGTTTTAAAAAAGTCCCAATTTTTGGAAAGAATGCACGACAAGCTAGGGGAACAGCGGGAGATAGACCAAATTTTTAATCAAGAACCCCCCCCCCCTCGGTCAATGGTGTCCCGCTTTACCAATGTTAAAATCTGGTCACCTTAGTGTAGATGCATTTTCCAAGGTGACCAGGGCCCGCATGCCCCTGGGCCCTGGAATCGTGGGCCCTGGAATCGTGGCCCCTGCAGGCCGCCTCTGGGCCTGTGAACCGCTGCTCACTAGTGTCCCTGGCAGCCGCCCTTGCCCCCACCCGCTGGGTTCACTGGGGCCACAGCAGGGCCTCTGCATTGTCTTAAACCCTCCCCTCACCTTGTCGTCTCCTCCCTGCATGTTTTCAGGGAGCCTGAGGGTGCCTTCCTGACACTCACTGTCAGCTTGGGGAGGTCAGGGGTTGTGTTCTCTGCATACCCAGCATTGCTCCTCCCCTCTAGGGGCCCATTCAGCCCCCATGTACACCCTGCTGGCCCTAGGGTGCCCAGGGTATGGTCAGGGAAGGCCTGGTTAGGGGCGGAGTCAGGGAAGGCCTGGTTAGGGGCGGGGTCAAGGGTGTGGTCAGGGAGGTGTCTGGTGAGCATTTAAGAGGAGCCTGCGGAACTCCCTCCATCCCCGTTATGTTCTCTGCTCACTTCTGCTCTTTCCTCCTAGATTTTGCTGCCTCATCGCCTCCCACAACAGCTTTCAACGCGCTGACCCCCGGGCGCAGAGCCAGCCCCCCCTCGGGCCTGTGGAGCCCCTCGTACCCCTCACACTAGTGACAGGGGCCCAGCTACCCCCATGCCCCAGACAGGGTGGCCCCTGGACCCCACCTGCTCCCTGCACACCCGCCCCCGACGCTGCCCTGCTCGCAGGCCTTGCGTTTGCACTGCACTGTTTGCTCATTGTTACACGGAGTCTCATGCTTCCATCTCACAAAGGCAGGGACTCCCTGTGCGTCCCCATTGGCCTGTTGTGGGGTTTGGGGACAGTGGGCAGTCACGCTTGTGTTTTCTAAGCACCTCTGAAGTTGCTGTCCTCTCAGGACTGAAAGGCAGAGCCTTGTGGAGCCTCCATAGACGATGTCCCTGCAGTGGGGTCAGGGAAGGACTGGCTTGCGATTTTATTCTTGTGGGGCGTTTTGCCCTGTGGAAGCTACTTCTCTCCTCACCTGGCTCCAGCCAGGCAACCACGGGTGTGAATGACGATGTCTGGTGCCTGCCCGTCACTGCACAAGCAGCCTCAGGACCCCGGGGGACCCTGCCTCTTGGGTCCAGGGAGACACCTGCCGGCCCCCTCCCCAGGCCACTGTGAACCCAAACTCTGTTTCTTTGTTTCTTAAGCTGATGCAGCCTCAGCCTGTGGGGATGTCCCAGCTTCTCTATCAGCACAGGGACAGCCTCAGCCTGTGGGGACGTCCCATCCTCTATCAGCACAGGGACGGGGGAATGTCCTTGAGCTGCAATCAGAATCTCCTCTCTGCTCCTTCGCAAAAGCCGCCATGTTCATTGGAGCACAAAGGCCCAGTGTTACTGTCCCTCGTGTACAACTGCCTCACCTCAGCGGATCTGAGCCTCTGTCCTGCCCAGAGCAGGAGAGTGTCCCTGCAGACAGCTCCCTGGCCACATGGCCTGCCTCCCCCACAGGCCCCTGAGGGAGGTGGGCGGAGCCTGGCCTGCAGACCCGCCCTCCCAGCAACCTGCTACTCAGGGAGTAGTCAGCACCTGGGGCCCATTGTGCATGGGTATGTGCGTGTGGGGGCCCCAGTGGGACCCTGAGCTGCCACGTGAGCCCATGTCACTCCCCGTGGGCTGGTGCATGTGACTGACTTCGGGAGCTGGCTGCAGGAAGAACTGTGCCTTGTGTACGACTTGAGCCCAAACTGACTGCTTGGATGTAACAGGTGCATTTCTACTGGTTTAATAAAAGCTCAGGATACTTTCTTAAGGGCTGCGTGATCATTGCCAGGATCCTACCTCGAGGTGGCCGGGCCTAGGGACTTGGGGACAAGGCTGCCCTTTGAGCCTTTGGCACCTCCCCACCCTCCTTCCCTGACACCAAGGCTGCCCCCCCGCCCCCCACTGAGGGACCAGCCACAGCCAGCAGGTGGCCCGGGTCACCCCATTTGGAGAACACACCTCTGTCCACCTACCACCTCTCTCGGGAACCTCACTCCCCCCCCCCACCCCCGCCCCTGCTGCCAGCCCCTCACTCCTCTCAGGCTGATGTCACCAGGGTCACCAGCACCTCTGCTCTTGCCTGTGTGCAGACCCTGACTCCGCTTCCCAGAAGCTGTGTGGCCCTGAGCCAGGGGCCCGCCCTCTCTGAGCCTCGGTTTCTTCCCTTGGCAAGTGGAGGCATTGCTTGTTGCCTCCATTGTCCAGGCTGATCTGAGGTCAAATGTGTGAATTCGTGGAAGGTGCTGGGAAGAGCCCCCCACCCACCCCCCCACACACACACACACACATGAAGGGCTGAGGAGAAAGGACAGGTGGGTCACTCCTGGTCCCCAGCCCCCTCAGCTCAGTGTGGGCATAATGAAGCCTCTGGCAGGGGCGCTGTGGCTAGATTCTCAACACCCACAAGCATGTGTGCGTGTGTGTATGTGTGTGTTGGCCACAACGCTTCACCTCTCATGGACCTGACTTTGGGGGTAGAGTAGGGGGATGGAGAAGCAGACAGAGATAAGATTGTTTCAGAGACTGGGCTAAGAGCGTTGAGAAGGTGAGGGCATGGGTGGGGGCACTCCAGCTGGGTGGTTAGGGGACACACTTCCTCAGTGACAACATCGGAGCTGAGGTCTCAGTGTCCAGGAATCAGCAGAGATGGGGCAGGAGGAGTGTCCCAGCCCGAAGGCACAGCAGGTACAAAGGCCCTGTGGTGGGATGGCTGTCAGCTGTGAGGCAGCGAGGCAGCGAGGGGCAGCATGGCGGAGGTAGGGGCGCCAGAGCTGACAAAAACATAGGGGCACCCAAGAGAACATCTCTATGGTTGCCAAATGGGAGGGGGCTGGGGCATGGGTGAAAAAAAGAGGTTAAGAAGCACAGATGATCAGTTGTAGAAAGTCGCAGGATGAAGTACAGCACAGGGGACAGAATCAGTGACAGTAATAACGGTGTGGTGTCAGGTGGGTACTAGACTTGTTGGGGGAATCTCTTCCTAAGTTACATAAATGTGTAATCACTATGTTATACAGCTGAAACATATAATGTTATGTCAACTGTAATTTGAAAAATTAAAAAATAAACCCATTATATGTGAACATGAAAAACATAGAACACCCAGTTAAATCCCTGAAATTAGAATTTTAGATTAAACAGCAAATGATTTTTTTTTAATTTTTTTTAGTATAAGTATGTCCCAAATGTTTCGTGGGACATATTGTATCGCTCCGTGTAAAAGACGCCCCCACCCCCCCCCCACCCCCTCAGGGGATGGCATGGCTGAGCAGGTTGAGCTCTCACTTTGTAGCCCCAGGGTTCAAGGATTAAATCCCGGCGCCGGCCAGGGCGGACCCATCCGCTAAACTGGAATGTGGCCCCCAGTTCAGTTCTCAGGTGCAAGCTTCCCGTGTGGGGAGGCCCCCACCCTGTTCCTGCCCTGTGCAGTCTCCGCCTACCTGTGGAGGGAAACTCTATCCAAAACTGATGACCTGTAACTATGGAGACTCCTCTGGGCCCTCCCCCTCTCTGTCTCTGTGTTTCATTCTCTGTCAAAAACAATAAAAAAAAAAAAAAAAGACGCCCCCCCCCCAACCCCTGTGTATAAGACGACTCCTACTTTTCTAGCCCAACATTAAGAAATCAATACATGGGTTACTCCCGTGTATAAGACGACCCCCAATTTTTGGTCTAACCATTTTAGACAAAAGTATCGTGTTATACACGGATAAACACGGTACTTATGCTAAAAATAAGTCATTTGTGGCTCTTTACCTGAAGTTCTGGTTTCTTGTGCGCCATGTATCTTATCTGGAACCCCAGGATGGGATGGGGGGAGGCGGGGAGTCAGCAGAGGGCGGGGCAGGGGCCGGGCTTTATTCCAAGGTCATGGCTCCAGGGCTGCGGCTGCCGGGCGCGCACTGGGTGGGCGTTCCGTGCCGAATGGGGAAGGCATGTGGCGGGGACCCCAGGCCCAGTGGCTGCAGTCACGCACGCTGGGGAGCGTCCTGCGAACGAGAGGACTCGGGCCCCATGACAGCCGAGCCAGCGAGCTGGAGCTGCATCAGGATCTGCGGAAGCGAAAACATCCCTCACCGGCGAGATGAAAAGGAAGGGGGGGCGGCGGAGGTAGTGTGTGAACGACTTTAAAATTAGAACAATCTCAATTAGAAAGCGCTCGGTGCTGCGTGAGTCTGAGGCTGGCTTTCTTGCAGACTTCTGGAATCGCGGGGGTGGGGGAGGGGCGGGGCCAGCTGTGGAAATAAATATTCATGAGGGGCTGGGAGCCAGCCCCGGGGGGCGCCACCCCCTTGCTCCCAGGACAGGCTCAGCTGGGAATGCTGGGTGCTGATTCCTGTTCTGCTGCTGAGTAGGGGGATCTCTGAGCCCCGCCCTCCCTGAGCCTCAGTTTCCCCCAGGCATACAGAGGGACCTCGCCCTAGGGGAGATAGGTGATAGAATCAAGTTCAGGACCAGGTACTAACAGATGAGGGCCAAAGGGAGGTGGGCTCTCTCGGCTTCACTCTGCATATGAATGGATGATGGATGGATGGGTGGTGGATGGTGGATGGATGATGGGTGGGTGGGTGGATGGATGGATGGATGATGATGGATGGATGGATGGATGGATGGTGGATGGATGGATAGATGGATGATGTATGGATGCATGGATGGATGAATAAACAAATGGTGGATGGATGGATGGTAAATGGCTGGATGGATTGATGGATGGATGGTAGATGAATGGATGGATGGTAACTGGGTGGGTGGGTGGATGGATGGATGGTAGATGGATGGGTAGAGGGATAAATGGATGGATGGATGATGGATGGCTGGCTGGCTGGATGGATGGATGGACAGTTGGATGGATGGATGATGCATGGATGCATGGATGGATGGATAAATGGTGGATAGATAGATGGTAGCTTGATGGATGGGTGGTGGATGGGTGATGGGTGGGTGGGTGGATGGATGGATGGATGGATGATGATGAATGGCTTGATGGATGGATAGATGGATGATGTATGGATGCATGGATGGATGGATAGATGGTGGATGGATGGTGGAGGGATGGATGGATGGTGAATGGATGGATGGATGGATAGTTGGATGGATGGTGGATGGATAGATGAATGGATGGTAGATGGATGGATGGGATGGTGGATGGATGGATGGGATGGTGGATGGATACATGGTAGACAGATGAATGGATGGTGGATGGATGGATGGATGGAAGAACACATGGATGCATGGATTCATGGATGCGTGGATAGTGAATGTGTAAATGAATGAACGAGTGAATGAATGAAGGAGGGGAGTAACAAAGGAAGGAAGGAAAGAAGGAAGGCAGGCTCTTTGGCAAACCCCTTTCCTTTTGTGGTTGGGGATATTTCATGACTTCTCCCAGGTGCTGTTTTCGCATATCCTCAATGTGTACCATCAAATGTATGAAAAGAAACACACACTCCTCATTAAATAAAATATTTATATATAAGACTGTCCAAGAGCTGAGCTGAGGTGTAACTGAGTAATGGAGTAATGCTATGTTCTGTGGACGTGTAATTAAACATTTATTCATTCTGACATGATGCTGTGTTTCCTCCCTCTCTCCCCAATGCCCCATCTCAGCCATCTCCATGGGTCCCTGACAGGCTGGGGTGCTGGGCCCACAGGGTCTAAGGGAGAAGGGGGTGTCTCAGGGATCTGGGCTCCCCATTTATCAAAGGGGGAGGTTGGAAGAGGTCCCACTCCTACGCACATTTGTCCCATTGGGGAGGATAGCTAAGTCCTTCAGAGTCACTGTGTTGATAACAACTGTCCTCCCTCAGAAGAGGACATCAGCTCTCTGAATGTCATGGTCCCAGCAGCCCTCCACAGTAGGCACTCTTATCCCCATTGTAGGGGTTACAAGGCAGACTGGGGATGGGAACTAAGACAAGCCTTTATGGGGCCCTCACATACCTGAATAGTCCCCAAGGTTGTCTGAGGAGATCTGGACAGAAACACATTAAACAAGATGAATGACGGAGAGAAAGGACCCGCCTTTTCCATCTGCCCATCAATCTTTCTGCTGGATGAAGCAGAAGAACCAGCAACATGCTGACGGATCTCTAATGCTGCTCATGCACCTGCTAATCAGGTGAGATCACACCTCCAAATCACAGTGCTGGGGTGCTGGATAGCTCAGCAGGTTGGGTGCTTGTCTTGCAATCCCAAGGTCCAGGAATTGACTCCAAGCCCCAGTCCATGCAAACCCATATGCTGAATGTGGTGCAACTGGCAACCACTAGGATGGTGGTGAAGGTTCTTGCCTCCCATGCTGGAGGTCCCCAGTTTGGTTCCTGCCCCACATGGCCCCACACCCACCTGTGTGGAATGAAACCATGTCACAACTAATGATGTACAACTATGGAGACTGCTCTGCCCCCTCCTTCTCTCTCTCTCTCTCTCACCTGCTCTCAAAACAATAAAATAAATCTTAAAAAAAAAAAAAATCACAGTGCAGAATAACCACGGTTTTTACCTAGAAATTAACCTTTTTTTTTTTCATCATATTTTATTTTATGGCTTACATTCTAATTAGGGCAAACAACACAAACTTTCATTTCTGATTGGGGAAGCTGGGATGGCTCAGTGGGTTAAGTACTTGCTTTGCAGCCCCGGGGACTAAGGATCCAATCCCAGCCCTGGCCTGTGTGAACCCATATGCTGAACTGGGTGTGCTTCCCATGCAGAAGCCCCCCAATTCCGTTCGCACCCCCAGGTTTGGCCCCTGGCTTGACAGGGCGTGCTTCCCATTTGGAAGGCCCCTGGCCCAGTTCCTACCCTGCGCACCCCTGCCCACCTGTGTGGAACAAAACCAAGTCAAAAACTGATGATGCACAACTGTGGAGACTGCTCTGGACCCTCCCCTTTCTCTCTGTCTCTGCCCAAAACAATAAATCTTAAAAAAAAAAACACCACAAAAAACATAACAAACTTTCATTTCTAAAGTCCTTTTTATTTTTTTTAATTTATTTATTTATTTATTTATTTATTTATTTTTAACTAAACTGGGGGCCTCACCACATTCGGGAAGCACACCCCAGTTCATCATGTGGATCCACCTGGGCCAGAGCTGGGATTCGATCCTCAGTCCTCGGGACTTCAAAGCAAGCGCTTAACTTGCTGAGCCATCCTGGCTTTCCCTGAAGTCCTTTTTTTAAGTGGTATAGTATAGGGATGGCTGTCTCAGTAACCTTAGTAATCGAACAAAAGATTTGGTATAGATTGCCAGCTCATAACAAAGAGGTGTTCGTTACTTGTGTGGACCCTGGGTATTTTGGTAAAAAAACTTTTCAACTGAAGATGGTTTGCTTTAAAAAAGTAAAGAACAAATCAAGTCTATGTGACCACTTTGTGCAGAGGTCAAATGTACACGAGGAGGTATGAGAAAACCCAGAGGCCCCCACGCTCCCTGGAAACAGTGCTTACATACAACACATGCACGACTCTGCAGACTCCTCCGTGCTTTCCCGCTGCTTGGAACAGCCCCTGGCTACTGTTTGGTGCCTGATATCTGTCCCTGCTGTCCTCCACCGTCAACCCGTGGACTAAGGCTGTGGGTTCCACCGAACACACTTTCCACGACCCTGGCAGAGCCCTTTATAACACACTTCCTTCACTCAGCAGGATGTTATCAAGACCCATCCCGGTTGTAGCGTGTGTCAGCATTTTACTCCTTCTTATTATCAAATGATGTTCATTGTATGGACAGCCCACCTTCTATGGATCAGTTGATGGACATTCACATTGTTTCCTCTTTTCAGCTGTTATGAATGACGCTGCAGCAAACATTGGCGCACAACTTTTTATGTGGACATGTTTTCAGTTCTCTTAGTTGGATACCGAGGAGGGGAATTCCTGGTCGTGCAGCTGAAAGGCTTACACGTTTGAGGAGCCGCCAGATGATTTTCCAAAGCAGCTGCACTGTTTTATGTTCCCCCCAGCAATGGATGAGGGTCTCATTTCTTCATTCTCACCAACACTTAGTCTTCTGTATTTTTAATGCACTTTACCCAGTGGGTGCAAAGTGGCGTCTCACTGTGGTTTTTATTTGCATTTCCCTGATGCCTGATGCTGTTGAGCATCTTTTCATGTGCTTGTCATGTCATCTCTGAGGACATGTCTACTCAGACCCTGTTTGTTTTACATTGGGTTAGTTAGGTTTTAGTTACTGAGTTATAAAAGTTCTTTAATATTCTAGATACAACTCTCTAGCCAAATATATGCAAAGACTTTCTTAATTTTTTTAAAGATTTATTTTATTGTTTTTGATAGAAACAGACAGAGATAGAGAGAAGGGGGAGGGCCCAGAGCAGTCTCCATAGTTGTATGTCATCTGTTTTCCACATGGTTTCGTTCCACACAGGTGAGCGGGGCCGCACAGGGTGGGAACTGGGCTGGGGGCCTCCCACATGGGAAGCTCACCCCAGTTCAGCATATGGGTCCACAGGGGCCGGGGCAGGGATTCGATGCTTGTTCCCCAGGGGCTGCAAAGCGAGTGCTTAACCTGGTGAGCCATCCCGGCTTCCCCTGAAAAGACCCCTTCCTCCATTTTTTTTTTTTTTTTTTTACCATTCTGTGGATTGTCATTTTAGTTTTTTAATTGGTGTCTTTTGAAGAACAAACATTTTTTTATACCAGGGAGTCCAAGTGATCTGTTTGTTACTTCATTTGCTGCTTATGGTTTGGGGGATCATTTATTTTGGTGTCATTGTGGTTTTAATTTGCATTTCCCTAATGAGTAACGATGTTGAGTATCGTTTAATGCAGTTATTTGACTTTTGTATATCTATCTGCTTTGGTAAAATGTTCAAATCATTTGCCCATTTTTCATTGGGTTATGTGTCCTGTTATTATGAAGTGTTAAGAGTTCCTCATATAGTTTGTACACAAGTCCTTTGTTGGATGTATACTTTGCAAATGTTTTCTCCCTGACTGTAGCCTGCCTTTTATTTTCAGCAGTGTCTTCTGAAGAGCAAGTTTATTTTTAATCTTGATGAAGTCTAATTTATTGATTTTTCTTTCTTCTAGAGTTCATGCTTTTGGTGTCACACTTAAAACACCTTTGCCAAACGCAAGGCCATTTAGATAGTCTGTGGGTTTTCTTTTTCCTAGAAATGTTATATATTTATACCCTTCATTTAGATCTATCTGTTCCAGGTTAATTTTCACAGAGGCTGTGAGGCATGCATGGCTCAAGTTCCATTCTTTTGCCTGTGGAGCTCCTGTTGTTCTAGAAACATTTGCTGAAAAATTATTCTTTCCCTCCTTATCTCACTTTCGAATCTTTGCTGCACATGAATCCGTATGTGCACAGCTGTTTCTGGACTCTCGTCTAGTCTATGGATCTCTGTGTCGAGCTTCACACCAGCACCTCTTGTTCTGATTACTCTGACTTTATATTACGTCTTGAAATCACGAAGTGTGAGTCCTCCAGCTTTGTCCTCCCTTTTGACAATTTGAATGGGGCACTTTGGGGTGAATGGGGCCTGTCTGCATGTGTACCCCAGGCCGCTGCCCACTGGATACCTGAGCAGAACACTCACTGACATGATCAAAAATGCCCCTCACCACAAGTCTGAAACCAGAAATAAATGTTTCCTGGCCTGCTCCATTGATACCAGGACTGGCTTTTCTCTTCTGCAGGTATTCCCTGTCTGCCCCCTCCCTATTTCTTAATATTTTCTGTTCCTTGAGGATGTTGGTCACAGCATTGTTTATAATAGAAACATCCCAAACATCCCACATATGAGTATCCAAAAACCTTAGAATCATAATAGGAATGATCCATGGAAGCGGAAAATGTGCACCCTTTGAAACATTTTCACTTTAAAGAGTGTTTAATAATGTGGGGGGAGGAGATGCCATTGAGATGGTGGCGTGAGAGGAGCTCTTGAAACCTCTCCTGGAAAGACAATAATTTAAACAACTAAAATCCAACCAGAGAATCCCTAAGTAGCGCACAGCCTCGGCTGAGAGACCCAGGAAAATGCCTAAAGCTGGAGAAACTGAGGCGAGTGAGAGCGAAGGAAAGGGAGCCGTGTGGAGACCCGCCGCGGAGCGCGACCCGGTGACAACCTAGTGATGACCCAGAGGCTGAGCCGGGTCCAGCAGAGGAGAGACTGACGGGGGTGGGCGCTGGGGGCGCGGGGCGGGGGCGGGGCGCGGGGCCGGGGGCCGGAGCGCGGGGCGGGGGGCCGGGG